>JBBMKF010440142.1:0-10160 GCA_037834155.1 Curcuma caesia
TCCGCCGTGGCAATGGCGGTGCTTCTCCCAAATGGCTAAGAAATCCTCGCCTAACGTCCTCCTCCCTGTCGTCGCCTCCCTCATCCGCTTCCGCCCCCTCGCTGCCCTTTCCGTCTGCGTCCCTCGCCGGAGGCCTTACCGCTCCTCCCTTCGCATGGACCGCGACTTCGCCTCGGAACGGTCTACACTCGTCGCCAAGCTCCGCAGCATCCGATGGATCTCCCTCCTTCTCGGGTTTTCGAACCTCTCCGTGATCCTTTTAGGCGTCTTCCTGCTGATCTCCCTCCTCGGCAGCTGCTCCGGCGATGAGAAACTGCCTTTCGCTGCCTCGATCTTGAGTGCGAGCATCAGGGTCCTCGCCATGGTCGGCGCCGGCAAGGCGCAGCATGAGACGGCTGAGATAATTGTTAGTTTCCCTATTGAGTCCGCTGCCGCTGATGCTGCCGTTCGTCACGAGAGACGGGTATTTTAGTTTCGCCGTTTTCCATTGATAATGTTCATACAATTATAGAGTTCATTGCAAATCCAGGTATTTCATTTTGACGAACCTATCTTAGGTGGAAAACATAAAATTGGATGTGTTTTAGTACAGAATATGTTTTCATTGCATACTTCCTACTTGCTTATGGCCGAGAAGATTTACTAATTACTACAAACCTTTACACTTCACTGAATTACTTCAATGGAAGTTATTTTTGTTACTGCTGCCGGAGACAATTAGTATTTTTTATAGGACGTCCTTCGCTGGAAGCATGTAGTAGCTTAGTGTGAAATTACCCATTCCCTATGATGGTATATAATGAGATCTCCGATTCTTTTGGCATCTTCGTCCATCCATCTTTCTCTTTGTTGATCCAAATGTTGTCGACCCAGAATAGACATTTGCAGGGATGGTTGTATATTTCTTGTTACATTGCTAAACGTATTTGATGGATGGTTGTGGAAATGCTTTGATGGTGTTGATATCTAGAGGTGGGGATGCCGGGCTCACTTTATTTCAGAGGCAGTCTGCATGTAGGTGACTCACATATTGGTGTGTGTTCACATCAACCTTCATGGAAATTTAGAATCCACTGAATAAAATTTGTAAGTTTAAGAGGGTACTAATATACTTGAACAAACAAGTAACAACTCTAATTTCTCTTTGTATTTGGTCTGCTTCCTGTTTGTCGAAACTTTGGATGGTCATGGTGCATGTTGCATTGGTTTGTGGGCAGAATTGTAAGAAACAAACTTCTTTGAGATCATCCATTCTAGTTTGTGATGGCTCACCTGCCATTGAATGAACCCAAGGTTTGCAATCCTGTGCCATTTCTGTGGATCCGAGCCATCACATCTATCAGAGAGCTAAGGAAAGATTTTTTAATGGGATTGATAGGACAGATCACTCTTGATCCTTTTGCTCATTTGGCCTCCTTATACTGGAAATTACAGAAAAATTTGTGATAGAATGTGCAGTAGCACTGGGAGAGAGTAGAAAGGAGAGAGATAATTGGATTCATCAGAGCGTATTTCTAACGTCACTCAGTCATTGTTTCGTATGGACCTTAGAGTGACTCATGCCGTAGTAAAATAACTTGGTCTCAATTACATAACCTAGTCTCAACTAAAATTCAATCATAATTAAATGCTTATTCGTTGATTATAATTGATTGATCTTTAATTATAATTCATTGGTTGATCCATCTTGACTCCAAACCATCTAGTTGATTTGTCCATCTTTCTTGTTCCCCATCCATGGGAGAATGAGTCCCTAACATATATCCTACTGTCACCATAAGTCAGTTTCAGTCAAGGCTATATACTTGTTATGAGCACCATGCTAACTTTGTCTGCTGTGTTTTATCATGCTGTTCTTTTTTTTGCTTCAAATATAATTTTTTATTACATGGATTATTGTTTCATTATTCTTTTACTTTTTCCCTTTGAGTAGCTAAGGTATAAAAGGTGGCTATGGTGGACCAGATTTGGGATAGCAGTCACAGTGTTACAATCCATTGGAGCAGCCTACTTAACATTCATCACATTAACTGATTTATCTCATGGTGGATCTTGTATTTTAGGTAATTCTTGTTTTCTTTTGAGTTCGGTAGAGATTGTTATACCATATCTTGTCAAGTTTAGCTATTCAATATGTGTTTTATTGTTTGCATCAAGAAATATGCCTCACGGCTAGAGACACTTTCCTCAGCTTAACTATTGTTAACCTGGATTGTTTGGCTGTTCAATGCTTGTATGGCAGCTCTATCAGTAAAAAAGAATGATGCTGCTATTGAAGCTAATTGTTATCCATGGTAAAAAAGCCGGAAACAATTTTCATTGGTTTAAAACTAAAAGTGCACTCTACTGAATAAAAATTCAATTCTTCACTAGTCAGAAAACATGAAAATTGTACCCATTTGATTTTAACTTTGGTTGTAATTAACCAATCAAGAACTCAGTTATTTGTTTCTTTTTTCATGAGATAAAATATCGCAGTAAACTTTCAGGAAGAAAATTTATTTTGAATAGCTTAACAATTCTTTAATTCAAAATAAGTGGATATGATGTAACAGGGATTTCACATTCACAATTGTATCTCCAGCTTATTGTAACTTAATTATGCTGCATTTTGAGACATCTACCACTTTCACTTGTTTGATGGGTTCTTTGACTTTGGTTGTTGTTTACTAGATGATTATTATTAGTTCATCTATTTCAATGTGTTTTAGTACATTTATTAGAGTTGTTTGATTAATTTTCTTAAACTATTCAGTCTAGCTTATAGAGATTTGACTCAGTTGCAAATTGTTCTTACTTTGTAGTTTCTGTTTGTAGTGTAATTTTGGAAGTTATGACTTTGTGGTACAATTTCTGTTGTACAAAGTATCAGCTAATAGATTGTGTTTCTGACTAGGATAGAAGAGCTTATAGGTTGTCAGAGTGGTGAAGTATTGATTTTGCATATCAATAGATGACATCTTTGTATGGTTACTCAAAATATGATGTGTACTTTATGCTGCTAATGTCTCATTGGCAACTGGTAATTTTTTTCTATTATTCATCAAAAAGGTGATATAGATGAAGATTTATCAGACAGAGTGAATTGTTGAAAGTGAAGAGGATTTTCTTGAATGTTGTGTAATCATTGTTTGCCCTTTAGACTAGAAAATTTTACAGGACAGTCATATTGTCTGCTATACTTAGTACATCATAATATTAGATAGGAAATAACAAGTAAAAATGTTAAATGCAACATCAATACAATTGCTAAAATAGATGTGTTGGATCATTAGGATTTTTTTTTTGTTTATAATTTTACCATCTTGGAGAAATTTGGTGTCCCTCTGTAGATAACAAAATCAGAAAAAGCAATTTAAGTTGGTATGGATTATGACCAATAATTTCTGATGCCTGATGTTAGGTTATCAATTAATTGTATTTGATTCATGAAGTTGGGTTTGCATGTCTTTATTGTAAATAAAAAAAACCATCAGTTATACTATTTATTCATTGTGGCAGGTTAATCATGTTTGCGATCCCAGAAATTGCATAGTTTCTTCATTGAAGTGGATACGCCGATATTAGTTTCTCTTTAACACTAGATTGGGAATGGGCTTATTTTGTTTGAGCATTATGATTACTACTCAATGCCTTCTGTGTATTATTTGTCTTCTTTTGGCAAAGAATTTGTTTTCTGCGTCTTGTGGCAAAGAACTTGTTTTCTACTTCCTGATCTTAATTGCTAACTTCCCGTCACTTGATTAACACAATGGTGTTCTAGGACAGCATACAGTTAATCAAACATGGAAGAAAATTTTAGTGGTTTCTTTTCTTCTGCTGGCGTGGCTTGTTGTAATCATACAGCTTTTTATGGGAGCTGACATATTGAGATGGAGGTCATTTTATTCAACACATGATACTGCATGGAAAGCACACTACAGTGAAGTGTTCGATCATGGAATTCGCGAGGCTTTGTGCTGTTTAGGACGCGCCAAGTACTTGTATGGTCCTTTCAACAATTTCAGTTCATTTACATTAACTTTTCTAATTGCTTACATACATTTCTTTGTCTACCCAGGAGTGTTTTGGAAGAAGATGAGATTTACTCTGTTGCAAGGTTGCTAGGTGATCTTGTAGCATATCGTGCATCAGGAACAGGGCATCTTGAACTATTGGCAGGTCTAATTCTTCATAAAGAATTTTTTTGCATCTATAAGTGATTGAATAGTTGATTTTTTTTTATTTCCTCTAGAAGTTTAAAATTTTAAGACAACAAAATCTTCTTTTTGGCTTATGAAATGGTATCTTTATGATTCATAATGCAAACAATTAAACTCTGATCATGTAAAACACAATGCATACTAGTTCGTTCTTGCTCATGCTTCCACTATAAATTAAGAACTACTTGTAAGTTGGGATTGGGAATCTTTGCAATGGGTGATTCTGGCTTGGAGATGAGTACAATTTGATGCTACTTAGTGATCACAGATACAATTGGTTAAACAGTAAACTCGGGATCTTTGGAACTCTACGATTAGAAATATGAAATCTTCTCAAGTTATATATCAGAAAACATAAGACATTTTTTTGTGTGTAAAGCAAGTATGTTCCTTTAATGCTCACTTTGTCACTTAGGATATTGTTGTTCTTGCTTTAGTTAGATCTGATCTGCTGGTAACTTCTATTACAGATGTCAATGAAACATGCTTTAGTTATTTTTTGATGCCTAAAGTTTTGATCATATGCTGTCCTTTTTATCTTGTTGTTTGCTCAGGACTAGCTCTATTGCAAAGCCAAAAGCAGGTGCAGAACTTGCACAATAAGCTTATGGATGTACCTGACCAACTTATTGAAGATGCAGTGTTCTTCCATCAATTTGCTGAAGCTGCATACACAGTTATAACCAAAATTCTTGAGAATGTTTATCTCCTCTTCAGAATATTTTCTACTCACCATCTGTTTCTGAATGCAGGGACCACTGATTGATTTTGGTAGAAACCCTATCTTGTTTCCTTGTGCATGGCTCTATAGACAAGGAATTGTGACTCCCTGGGCTCGGAACAGGTTTCTATGTCTCATCAGTCATGATCATATTTGTTTTTTTTACTATACATATGCAAAAGCCTTTCCGGCTAGGATAATAGTGAAAAGAAAGTTTTAGTAATGCTACCTCTATCTAAAATGGTGGAACAGATTAAACTAGTGGAATAAATCATTAGCCACAGATGCATGATGCATCAGCATCATCCAGCCATGTTTGTCCCTACAACATGGGATGACTATATCTATCATATTTCTCAAATTGATCTCATGTTAGTGTATTATTTCTTATCCAAGTTGCTTCCATGGACCATTGTATGGAGAAAAAAGAGTGCATATATTTTTGTGTTGTACCTTTGTTGTGGACATTAGTACACCCAGAGGCCACAACTATCATCGTATCTATATGTACATTGGTTACAAACATTAAAATGCTATCCAAATATGAGTCTACCGTGCATTATTAAGTATTCTTTTATATACATGTTTGATAAAACCATGAAATGCTATTCAGGACTTGCGTTTAGGGCTATATAAAATTGAGTATTATATGCATGTTATAAGCTTTGACAATCAGCTTTCATTTCTTTTAGGACATAGTTCAAGTGGTTTCTTATGATTCCTTTGTCAGGAGGCCTTCACTTGAAGGTGATAATTGGTGGCGGGGACATGCAGCTGCCTTCCTCAAATTTGTCAATTTACCTCCTGAAGCTCTTTGTATGGGTCGAGTCAGCCAAGTAAGCTATTAACATTCTAACCAAGATTTGATAGCCCTTGAATAACCTCAAATGATTACATCCTTTAATCCCATATAAAGGCCTTAAATTTTTTATATGTAAGTGAATAACCACCTCTAGTAAGCCATCATGACTATCTAACTTCTTAAAGGGTTGTGGCAATCCATAAAGGTTTTCACAACAACTATTCTCATGCAATTTGGTCCTCTTTCCAATGTTATGATGTATATTAGGAGTTCAATAATGTCCATCCTTTTGGCTCACATTTAAGTGTTATTTAATTTCCTAAGATGTTCTATCCATAAGAAAGTAAATCCAGAACTCTTTCTTGATTGACTGTCACTATATATTTCTTGAGATATTGTCCATCGCATGGCTAGTCGCATATTCTCTTCTTATGAGGAGTGATAAGTCCTGTGTCCACTATGCCCCCATGTTCATAAGGTTTAGCAGCATGCCGAAGATAGGTGTTCATTCAATTTTTTTAGTTCAACTCATGAGAACCAAAGTATGTTGATTTCCAAATGAGATGAGCATGATCATCACAAGTTCAAGAACCAGTTGCGCTTGCATGAGAAAGTCCATAGACATTTGATAAATATCAAAAGAGTTCTCATGGTGAATAATGGAGAGGAACTTGCTCTTCAATAATCACCTGCATTATTGTAAGCATCGCTATTCTTGTAGGCCTAAGATTATTTACTACTATCCAACAATGGAAGCATAGTGTATATTAGTGTGAGCGCAAAGTTGAAGTCCAATTCGAACATTACTACAACTAGGGACATTTAATAGTACTACTTTAGTATCTTGCATCTTTAAGGATCGATCACTAATATAGTACTAGTTTATAGATCATCCAATTCTGCAAGATAATGAAACATGAGATCAAAGATCTATTTCATTAACATAGTTGTGCATTTTCATTACATTAGTGAAATTGTCTCTAGCACGCCTTTACTGACAAAAGCATCCTATTCTTAGTTTGCTACTTCTAGAAAAAGATTGAGTTATGTTATCCATCTTCTGTAGAGACCCTTGAGTCTTTTCCTTTTCTCTTAGTCTACTATGTGCTACTATATGAAGAAGTCTATTCGATTGATTTAATTTTGAGAATAGCCTAACCTTGAATCTATATACAATAGCTACGCTAAGAGGTGTCAAATGGGCCGAGCCTCCTGTGACTATACCTGACCCAGCTAACTTGCTGGGCCAGGCCCAATGCTATATGTGGGTCTGTGTTAGGCATGGGAATCATGGCTCATAGGCCTAGGCTAGAACCAGGCCATGCTAGGTTCGGCACGGCCTTTGAGCAGAGTTTGACCCACCATTTTCTTTTAATTAGCATTAATATTAATTCTAAATAATATTTAATAAAATATCAATTTAATAATGAATATTCTGTTTTCTGGCCCAAGCTTAGGCTTGACATTAGTGCAAATTAGGCTGGTTTGAGCCTGGCTGTGCTTGGCTCAGTATGAAAACTTTTGGATTAAAACTCGGGCATTCCCCATTGACACCTCTAGCTATGGTGCAAAAGGCTCAGTTTTCCATAGACTATACAGAATCATGCAGCTAACCATCAGAGATACAATTCCTTCCAACCGTAATAAGGATACAGCGAACTGCTTTTAATTGTGTTTAAAACATGTGGACTTGGATGATTTGTGATATTATCAAAATCTGCATGTTGATAATTCATCACTTGTCATTTGATATAATACCGGTTTTCTAGACAAATAGTATGTTTTTTTTATAGTTATTTAATTAATTTGCAACTTGGTGCTTAAGTTCAAGGGAAAATAAATATAGTTTTGTCATCTTTTCACTGAAAAGTACTAGATAAGCTCATAATTCTAGTTAGATTTTTCGTATTCCTTGGCCTAGATATACCTTCCTTACAAATGATGAAGTTTTCTTCAAAATGCATACTACGTTGATTTCCTTCTACATACATTTCTCTCACTTCAGCAAGCTGCACTGTTTGGCACTTCTCCTGAAGTATGCATCATATTTTCAATTCATTATTTAATGTTAGATATTTCACCTTTTCTATTCTTTGTTGTTGTATCACAGACAAAGCGGGAGGCTGCCTATTTTGTTGTGGTTCTACATGATAAAAGGACTATAGTAGTCACTGTGCGTGGAACTGAAACACCTGAAGATCTCATAACAGATGGTTTATGCAGAGAGTGTGACCTTACCATGGAGGATTTGGATGGCCTGATAAAGTAATACTCTTCCCTTTCCATTTTTCATGCTCTTTTGCAAGAATGTTCACATGGATTCACTTGTGCATTTGTTCATCCTAAAGTTACATATACAGAAAACGAGAGTAAGGCACATGGTTCTAAGCAGTATACCTTTGCTACTATGATTTCTATTTGGATACTCTTATAATACACCTTATGCTTTGCTACTAGGTTTAATCATTTTTTTATTCCTTGACATGAAATGATTATGTCGAGCATTGACCATTTGAGTTGTTTTCATGCTTATAAACTTGCTTCTATATGATAAATCTATTTGTGATTGTAGGTTGTGTTGGATTAGTAAATGTCAATATGAAACAATGTGATTTAGGAGGTATTTTAATAATCTTCAAGATTCATATTGGCGATGGTGAAGTATTAAAAAAACTCTATGCAATGAGTCAACTAACTCATTAACCTGATAAGCCCAACTAATAATTCAAAATTCTTAAAACTTAAGTTAATGACAGTTCTCTCATATAAGCCTTATAAATCCTCTTAATTAGCCTAAAACTTTCCCTTAGGAACAAACTCAACATCCTCATCAAAATGCCCCAAATCTCTAGTTGGTGGCATGTGATGTTAATCTAGTAGCAACCCACTGCCACATCAGCTAGCTGAACCTAGCATTGTTTGTTATGAAACCCAAATGTCACGATCAATCCAACTGACATAATTGACTTATTCACTTGATAAATGTAACCAACATTATACAGCAAGCCATGTTAAAACTAGATTGATTTTGAAAGATAATGTTGCATGTCTAATCATTTGAAGTTGGCTACATGAATCTTATCCCTCCATTGAGCCAGGCTGCGATATTTAAGGCTAAATTATTAGTAATATTCAAGTCAATTATTTTTTTTTCTAGTCAAAATTGCTTATTCCTTGGTTAATGATCGTTCATTGAAGGGGTCCAAGTATGGATATAAAACTGGCAAATAAATTCCATAGGAATTTCAAAAGCTGAGATCAAGGAATTACCAGAACTAGATAACATACTATTGGTTGATTCTACTGGTTCATTTTAATGCTTATTGATCCAAATATTGTCATCTTTATAATGCTTTCCTCCATGTTCGGTCAATTAAGCTGAAGATTGAGTTGTTCACTAATGCAGTAGCGAACATTTACCTTCAGATGTTAGAGAAAAAGTTCTGTCTTCTTTCCCACATTATGGACATGCAGGGATTATTGAATCTGCCAGGGAACTTTTCATCCAACTTGATGGCCGATCGGAGGTTAAAGGTTAGACATCAGATTCAGATCTATGAGTTAATCTTTTACTGACTTAGTTTATTTCTGCCTTTAACTTTTCTTTCCTCCTGTTTGATATTCTTGGATAAAAAATGACTTTCATGCTTGATAATGTTAGAACCTAAAACTTGCAGTTGGAGAGAATCTGTTAGTGTTAGCTTCTGTCACTGTTGTTGTGCATCTTTGTTGCTGGCCTTTATATCTTTTAACTGCTAACCTTATTTCATTAGATAAAAAGTTTATACTTTAATTTGTCTATGGGTTGTTGTCAAAATTTGATACAAATTGTTGTTATCTTATTATGCTTAACAGTGAGTCTGTTGGGAATGTTGCTAATTGGTAAAAATGTTATAATTTTGCAAGATGAGGTAATGCATGATCTGTCAATCAATTGTTTGTTGAGTTGTTAAAACAGAAGCAATTTCTGCTAGATCTTCAACATGGTTCCTCTTTCCTCTTTCATTAATATAGTTAATCATTCAGAGTGAAGCAAGAATTTATGCAACTCTTCATCTGGGAAATAAAAAAGAACAAGTGCCACCTATGGTCCAAAGTCAAAATATAAGTTATAGAATTCTAAAATCAAGAATACGGCAGTGGCCGAATTGGAAGATCTTTTAAGAATCTAATATAATAGGAAAAGAAATATCAAATTGGATCGACCTTGAAAGATTCACCCAGCTATTATAACTTTGGCCACTGATGTTTAAAAATTTTAACTTGCCTCTTAAAGTTTTTTTGCTTAAACTTTATATACATTTCAATCCGCTGTAAAGTTGCTCATGACCATCGGAAAGTTTATGTAATAGGGATCTTAGAACTTTTGAACTTGGATTGAGGTTTTCAAATTTTTTAGACCAAATTGTCAGTGGTCAAACTGAAGTTTTCCCTT
>JBBMKF010440252.1:0-13581 GCA_037834155.1 Curcuma caesia
AATCGAAAAACGTTATTCACCCCCCCCCTCTAGCGAACCAACCGATCCTAACATGATTGACTTTGTGTTAGATTCAGGTTTAACTGTCAGTTAGTTAAGTCCACATTTCAAAAATCATCTTCCAGATTATGATAAGGCAGATGCCTTCTTGGTTATCGAAATAATGACTATTTCCTTAGACAAAGTCTTTTTATGAAATTATGTACTTAACATATACTTCTTAAGAAACCCTTGTCTAACTAGTATAGGATGTGGCGAGGTAGCCTTAGTTAATTCCACTTAGCTAAGTAGACCAAGCAAGATACTCCTTACCCCACTTGACTGCCTAGACTAAATTTTTCTGACATACAATCATCTCGCCCCACCCTGGTATTATGTTGCACAAGTATCAAACAATCATTTATCCTTAATTAATTGTTCTAAGTTAAGCGATAATTTAAACATGAATGATATGACATTTATGTGTATAAATAATAAAGCATATGCATGTACATGATAAGTAAGCATGAGTCAATTAAGTCAAATAATTTTTTAATTTTTAATAATATATCAAATTCTTAATTTCATACATTTCGTATGGACCCGCGAATATATCAATCCACTTTGGCATATTTTAAATTTTATTAAGTTTTTGTTTGTTTGAGTAATCTTTTAATTAGTTTTATAATTATAAGTATTTTATTATAATTAGGTTTATGCATTTTAATTATGTTCATTTAGATTATTAATTTATTTTTTTGATTTTTTTTAAAGATTATGGATTTAATTTGTAATTTGAATTAAGGTATGTTCTATAATTAAATAAAATTTGATGATAATTAATTTTATTATTTAAATTTGAGTTCTTAAAATTTAAATTTAACTTGTTAAAAATGACAAACTTATTTTTCTGAATATTAAAATTTAATTTTCAATTTTTTGAATTTAATTTTGAATTTTTAAATTTTGTATTATTTCATAATTAAAAGGTACACGATTGTAATTTATTTTATTATTTAAATTCTAATTTTTAATACTTAAATTTGAATTAGTATTATTAAAGTTTGAAAATTTAACGTAAGAATTTTTTTGTATTTAATTTTAAGTTTTTAGTGGTTAGATTATTAATTTTAAAATTTATCTTATTAGGTTTTGAATTTATTTAATTATTAACATTATCTTAATTATTTAATTTTAAATTAATTAAATTTGAATTATTAGATTTATCTTGATAATTATTAATTTTATTTTAGTTGGTTGAATTATTAATTATTTTTAGATTAATTAAATTAATTAAATTTAAATTTTTAATTTATCATTATCTTGGTTGAATAGGTTAAACAATTGATCTAATTTTTTATTTATTTGAATTATATCTAAATTAAGTTTATTAGAATTTATTATATTTACATTTTTAATAATTAAATTTTTAAATTTTTAATTAGTCAATTTATTATTTTATTTAAATTTATTAATTGATTTATTTTTTAATTAGATGAATTTTTATTGTTGATAAATTTTAATTTTAAAATTTTTAAATTAATTAATTTATTTTTATTAATTAAAATTTCAAATTTATTTAACTTTTTCAAATTAATATTATTAATTAAATTTAATTCTAAATTTACTAAATTATTTAAGTTTGAATGGTTTAAATTAATTAAGTTTGAATTATCTACTTTATTAGATTTTGAATTGGTCAACTTAATTAATTTTATATTTTTAATTTATTTAAATTTAAATTAGTTAAATTAATTAATTTTATATTTTCTTATTTATTTGAATTTGAATTAGTTAAATTTATTATTTTTTTATATTTTCTCTATTATCAACAAAAGTAAATCTATCATGCAAAATTTTAGGGGTATTTTTATAAATTAACGCACTTATCAGAATCACAACCCGTAATTTTGATTCTTACTCATTCTTCATCTTCTTCTCTGGGCATTGATTTTTATAGTGCTCACATTTCTAGCACTTGAAGCACATGATGTACTCTTTGTTTCTTTAGCCTTCAAGCATCAGTTGCTCCTTTGTCGTCAATGGTGTCGTCTGAGTCTTATGGGTAGGACATTGATTTTTGTAGTACCCTCTTTTCCTACATTTAAAATAAATAATATGTAATTTCAAATGAACTTTAAAATAATTACCTCTCTCCCCCTCCATCTTTGCCTTTTTGCTCCCATGACGGTTAGTCTTATCGAGAGCAAGCCTGCTCTGATAGCAATTGTAGAATCAGTGCGTGTGCTAGAGGATGGTGAATAACGTTCGTTCGTTTATTCTATTAAAAAGCTAGCAGTAGATATTAGATAACAAAATAAAGACTCACGGATTTTACTTAGTTCCTGACCCCCAAGATTAGTATGTCCAAGACCTATATATAGGAGGCATCCATCTACTAATGGTCTCCTTTTTGAAACTTTTTCGGAGGCAGAGAAACTCATCTTACAGTCAAATATATCATGAAAAATAAAGTATAAAACAATAAGACTTAAAAACTAGCAAACTCTCGTATAGGCCGTTCTAGAAGTCTTGAGTGTAGTGCACCCTTTCTGGAGCTTCCCCGATCGTATGAGCAAGATGTCATTTGCGTTCAACAGCACTGCAGAATTGTAACATGGTAGAATTAGGGTTGTCCTTGATGGTTCATGTTGATGGCTTTATAAACACTCTTTCGAACGCTCGAATCCCTTTCCAAGCGCCTCAGACCGATCTGATTTCGTCAGTCTTTATCGAGGTTGATTCTTCCTAATCAAGGGGGCTTGGACCATCCAGAGGTGCCTAGACTACCTGGAGTAACATCCGAGCGCCTAGCGTGAGTTCAACCAGGTTTGACCTGCGTTAACTCCGGGCTTGATTTGGCTATTTTTATTTGCTTCTCTTATACTTCCTCAGTCTTGCTTCTAGCTCTTGGTTCATGCAAAATTAGCATACACACAAATAAGCAGTCTAAGCCTAACTCTAGTCTATCTGGCCTACTAGGCTTACCTAAGACTTACCCTGTAGGTCTAACCTACTAGGCTAACCCTTGCCTAACCAGGTTTATTTCATCTTCACAAGATAAAATCCATCATCGCTTTCGATCTTCCATAATCTCTCCTATAAGAAACCAAAATAACTTGGTTTGTTTCATCTTCATAAGATGAAATTCTATCATCTTTGCCTTTTTATCTAGTCCAACCAGACTTATTTCTCTCGTTCTGAGAATTCAATTCTCAAACTCATTTTAAGTCCTTCTAAAAAACTTATAGTGCGTATGACCAATAGGTTTCAAATTATGTTAGCTGTTCGTAACTAACCCTTAATTATATATCGATCATGAGTGACACCTGATAGTACATAATGATCCCCAATTGATCAAAAAATTAATGACTAATTTCAGAATAATTTTTAAACCCTTCAACAACTATAATAAAATATGTCTCATTCTTTTCACCATCTTATACCTGTTTGGTTCAGGACATGGTCTATATGTGTTAGTCCTCACTAGGCTGACTACGTCACACCTAACTCAAACTTGCTTTCTTGTCCTATGAATTTAAGTTACTCGTACATATGCCCAAGAGTGTCATACTCTTGATATGTAATTCTTTGGCCAAAGACTTTCAATAACAATCCTAACAAGCGGCCGCAGGGCATACGTCTCTTTTACAAAGAGCGATGAATCCTATGTGAGTTATTTAAACACCTTCGGATACTTCAACTTATATCCAATTATCCTGGATCCACATCTCCTCGGAGATGTTTGCTTAAGATGTCAAAGCATAAGCCTCCATGACTAAGGTGACTTGAATACTACAAGTCAAAAAAAATTCATACTTAAGCTGCACTGAGATCTTCATTGATATATGCATAAAACCATATGAAGTCTCGTGGTAAGTCACTCCAATGAACTAATTACCTTTAACCGGCATCCATGTTTAACTCTCAACATCCAATGTTTTCAACCAGTGAGAACAACTGCTTGGTAAACCAAGGAGTTTAAAACGTGTTAGTCTTAATAGAATCGATGACATCCATGTTCATCAATTCATCGACTAGAGATAATTTTAATACATCCATAATTACACATGTAGCGATACTCACAAGTTGTGATCCAATCATAAATTCTCTTATGTTATAAATCGTATTACAAACATCCAGTAAATAATTTTAAGATCTAATTAAACATATGAAAATTATTCACTTAAATAGTAAATTTCTATTTATTTAATAAATAGTACAACCATAAGGCGATTGTCTTAGGACACCTCTCAAATATAACAGACTCATACTTAGCCTAAAGTCAATCGTCATGATATCCAATACCAAACACCTCTATATGCTCCTCAAAATTACTTTTAGATAGAGATTTTGTCAAAGGATCCATAAGGTTCCTTTCGATGAGAATCTTCTCAATTTGTATTTCTCTTCTATTGATGATTCCTCAGATCAGATGATAATGCCAAAAGGCATGTTTAGATCGATGGCGAGACCATCCTTTGCCTGTGTAATTGCTCTATAGTTGTCACAGTAAATAGGTAATACTTTAACAATGGTTGGAACCATTCCAAGTTCTGTGATGAACTTTCTGATCTAAACTGCTTCCTTTGCTTCTTCACAAGTTGCAATGTATTCTGCCTTTGTGGTAGAATCGACAACAGTGTCTTGTTTAAAACTCTTCTAACTTATTGCGCCATTATTTAAAGTGAATATGTATCTAGACTGTGACTTGGAATCATCCTTGTCTGTCTGAAAGCTGACATTAGTATATCCGCATGTAACCATATCACCATTTTTATATACCAAGAACACATCCTTAGTTCTTCACAAATACTTAATGATTGCCTTGATAGCCGCCCAATGATCCATTCTTGGATCTGACTGATATCTGCTCATGACACTCAGAGCAAATTGATACAACCGTAAAGCGATTGCCTTAGAACACCTTTCAAATATAACATATACAAACCCATCATCCAATTGTACTATAGAAAATTATTATTCACAATCACTGTAGTAAAGCATTATTCACAGTTACTATAATAAATTATTATTCATAGTTGTTATAGCATTGTTACTATAGCAAATCTTAAAAATACCTCAAACTCTAATTTTGAGGTTTAGAGTTCATCAATCAATCAATATACTCTATCAATCGAGAAACACTCATATTTCAGTCTTATCAAGGTTTAATTCTCATCTTGTCTAGTATCCGATTGACCTCAACCTACTAGGAATTTCTTTGCTCAGCATCCGATCAACCTTAATCTACCAAGACTTCTTGTTGACTAGCATCCAGTCAACTTTAACCTATCAGGATTTCATTATTGCCTAGTATCCAATCAATCTTAACCTATTGGGACTTCATCATTACCTAGCATTTGGTCAATCTTGACCTGCTAGGACTTCATTGTTGTCTAGCATCTGATCAACTTTGACATGATGGGACTTCAATACTTACCTAACATCTGATCCTTCCTGACCTATTAGGGTTTTCATCTACATATCAAGTGGCTAATCCACTTGGTCTTTATTCATCTGGCACCAAGTGGCTGGTCCTTCATGACCCACTTGAACTTTTCTCTTGTCAACTCTCTTTTGGACTTCTAATCATCAAGTGTCTAGTCAACCGTGACCCACTTGAACTTCTCATCTCCTGTCAACTCCCTATTGAACTTATAATCACCAAGTGTCTAGTCAACCATAACCCATTCGGACTTTCCATCTTGTTCCAACTCCCTATTGAACTTCCGATCACCAAGTATCCAATCAACTATAATCCAGTTGGACTTTTCGTATCTTATCAAGTATCTGTTCAATCTTGACCTACTTGACTTTTCATGCAACCAACTTAACATATTTATTGACTGTCCAGTATCTAGTCAACCTTGACATACTCGACTTCTCACTTAACCAACTAACATATTGATCAAATATAAAAATCCTAACTCGAGTCAATTCGAGCTTGGTTAACCTAGTTAACCTTGACCATGGGTCACCTTATCTAAACCTCCTCATTTCCTAACATCCAGACAATCTTAACCTATCAAGACTTCACCATTATCTAACATCCGGCCAACCTTAACCCACTAGAACTTCCCATATAGTGTCTTACATCCGATCAACCTTAACTTGTCAGAACTTCACTTGTCGTGTCTAATATCTAGTCCTCCATGACTTGTTAAGACTTCCCTCATTGTCAAGTGTCTGGTCAACCTTGACCTACTTGGACTTTACGTCTCATGCCAAGTGTCCGAGTCTTATGACCCACTTGGACTTTGCTTTTATCAACTCTCTATTAGACTTCCTACTATTAAATATCTCATCAACCATGACTCACTAAGACTTCTCTTTCTACTTGTTGTCTCGCTCTCATCAATAACATATTAATCAAATATTAAAACTCAACTCGAGTCCACTCGAGCTTGGTCAATCGAGCTTGATCAACCGTGATCAAAGGTTGATTGAACCAACAATCAGGACCATGGGCAAGAGTGTAGGTAGATCAAGAACCTCTTTTGGGCTTGAAATTTGATGGATTGTAATAATTAGCTCTCCAACAATTCCATTTTATTTACATCTAGTTAATTAGAAAAACTCTCAAGTACAATGGATGAGTAAATGTTATTGTTGTAAGCCAATAACCATATCACTAGTCGATTAAATTCCACCTCCAGTATGTTGGGACCAACGATGTTGCTAGTAGAGGTGAATAGTGATTCACGATTTTGCTTCGATCGATTGTTCTCGTGTGATTGTCTACAAAGAGTTAAAATGTAGCGAAAAATAAAATAAACAAATTCACAAGCACAAATCGAGTTTATATGGTTTAGAATCTCAAGTTCTTACTCCACAGCCTAAAGTCCTAGCGATAACACCACTATGTCTTTTGTTTCTCGAATACCTTTCCAAGATAGAGAAACCTCTTACAATCTCTATTCTTATAAGCAATACGCTAAGAATACAAATATGTGAATGCAAATACAATGAAAGTAAAAACTTTATGGGGATCTCACTTTGATTGCTTTCTTTTTTGGATTGGCACTTGAAGGTCTGAAAACAGCAACACTCTCTCCAAGACCCCCAAGAATAAGCATCTCAAATCTTTCACAAAACCCTTCTTTATAGGGTTGTTGTCATGACTGGAAACTACCTAACAGTTGATTGTTACCACCATCAGTCAATTGATCTTCTAGAATTCAAACATTGCACTTGCACAACGGCTCTTTCCAACTCAACATTGATTACAACATTCAATTGCTATTCACCATCAGTCAAGTGTTGTAGCTGAATTCAAAATATTTTGTTCATTACAACAATGTCATTAGTCAATTGCTCATAGTGAGCAGTCGACTGATGATGATCAGTCGAGTTTCTAAATTAATCCAGAATTTTTTTGTTCACTGTAATAGTGTTATCAATCAATATACAGCAAATCCCAAACTAGAGATTTAGGGGTCATTAGTCGATTACCACTCCCTATTAGTCAATTGATACTTCTATTTCAACTTTACCAAAGTTAAATTCTCGCATTGTCTAGTATCCGATTGACCTTAACATATTGGGACTTTCAGTACCTAGCATCCGATCAACCTTTATCTATCGAACTTCTTTTACCTAAAATCAAATCAATATTGACTTCACCGTTACTTAGCGTTCGATCAACTTTAACCTACAAAGACGTTACCACTGTCAAATATCTGGTCCTCCTTTATATGTTTGGACTTCCTACTTGTGTCTAACATTTGGTCCTCCATAACCTATCAAGACTTTACTTCTCGTGCCTAACATTTGGTTATCATTACCAAGTGTTTGACTAACCTTGATCCACTTAGACTTTATGTCTTATGTCAAATATTTGATCCTCCGTTACCCACAATTGGACTTCACCCTTGTCAACTCCCTATTGGATTTTCAACTGTCAAGTGTCCGATCAACCGTAATCTACTTGGACTTCTCCACTTGTCAACTCCTTATTGAACTTCTGATTGCTAAGTGTCTGATCAATTGTAGTTCGCTTGAACTTCCCTCTCAACCATCGTGGTCGATTGCATTAACAATCTCCACTTTCACATCTCACTCAAAGATCAAACCAAGCTTGCTGACCTTAACCAACAATCTCTCCCTTGAGAATATTGCTCAGTCATTAACATATATTGCTCAAACTTCAAAATTCAACTCGAACTTGATTAATTGAGGTCGATTACACCAACACAATTAACTATTCAAGCTTCTAGTTGACTTAAATCACATTTAGTAAATTATTGTTCAAACAAAACCATTATGTTGAACCAACCCTTTCATTAAGTTGACTCCTCGATCGACTACTACCATGCTCTAAGGATGTGTGATTTCAGTCAATTGGATTGTAGGCGGTCCCTCATTCACTAAGCTTAAGCCTACTTAAAGTTTCAAAATTGAGCTAAGTAGGTAAACTATACAATTTAGGACCAGCAGCTAGCTCCCCGTTGAAGGCACTACAATCAAGATTCTAAATAATCTACCATGGTTATGCTCAAAGAGAAAAGTCCCAAAATTATAATTTTCTCCTATAACCTCTCATATCACTTAGGTCTCTAGGTCCTCAATCATTCAACGTCCTATCAATAAATCCTCTCGCCCTTGATCCGCTGCCCACATTTGGATAGGATGAGCAATCTAGTTGGGTCAATCAAGCCAGGGGGAATGGTTGTGATGTATAAGTGTGTCTATACAATTAGATCAATTGATTTGCAAGGGTTAATTGACTTGAACTAGTCAGTCAATTTAAGCAAGATGGGTTGGTCAATCTAAACTACTTAGTCAATTTAGGCAAGGTCAATCAGTTAATCTAAAATAGCTAATTAATCTTGCCAAGCAAATTAGATAGGTCGGACACTAAAAAAATTACTTTTCTTTTTCATTAATACTGAAAAATATTTTCTTAGTATTATTTTCAAACTGCAAAAGATAAATATATTCTTTTAAAAATAGTTTTTTATAAATAAATTGTCTTTTACCAAAAAAATAAATAAAGTGCAAATGGGCTTTGGGTTTCAAAAATTTTGTTTTTGGTTGTCGTCTGCTTGGTCCGATGTTACCTCTTGAACAGACCCCAGAAGCCCAACCATTTGGCAGGACCAAATGCCCAAGCCCAACGGCCAGAGATGGAAAAGCTGCTGCTCCTCTTCTTCTTCTGCTGCTCCACACTATAACATTGGTGATCCCTCTCCGCCATCATGGGCTTTGATGAAGCCGAAGTCTCTGTTTTTGATGCAAACTGCAATGGTTTTGCGAAGCAATAAAGGAGCATCTTTTCTGCCTCGTCGTAGCCATTAAACAAGCTAAGCCTGAAGCATCCACCGCCAAGTGCCCCCTGTGCACTGCTCCTACTGCTATATATACTAATACTACTACAGTACGGCCTACAGGGCTCGATGAGTCGTCCCCTGCCGTGCATACTTATCAGAGTGGCATGAAAGCAACAAGGCGTGGATGCATGATACTGTAACCAAATGCATGCATGAATTAAAGCCGATCTGCAGATGTTCAACGTGAGCCAGCTCAAGTTTAGTTGCCAAACAGTCCTCCGTCATCCTCAGAGGCAACTTTTGCACTGCCTCAGGATCATATGGAGATGGTGTTTTCTTTTTGTCTCTACCCATTGTATACTACTGTGACTCTATATGACAAGCTCTTATAATTATTGAGTGCTGCTGTATACCCACTCAGATTCACGAGCTGAGCATACTTTCACTTGAAACCATGTTTTGATTCCCTTTATATTTTCCATGATCATATCTTCTACTCTGCAATTTAGAAGATCGATGAATGGAATATTTCACCGTCAGAAATAACAGATAATCAGAGCCAATCAAGTAAATGAGACAAATCTGTAAGAATTTTTCCCTTTTGATCAAAACATTTTCATCATTCTAACCTGCAATTTTTTATTTATGATTAAATGGATTGAAGTCTGAGTTTGGAGACACAGTTCGCCTGCAGAAGCTTACAATATAGAATCCCTACACGCATGTTCATAGGCTCTGCACACACTTCGAGGTCTCTGCTGCTCTGTGCCTTTACTGTAGCTGCTCCATTGGTTAATTGCTGCGAGCAGGCATGCCTTATTATTTGCACTGGTCATCATTGAACTGCTGGTTAAATAGTAATCTCATGTTCCACGATTCCTTATTTAATCCTAGCTTGCGTTTCTAAGTGTATATTTCTCAAACAATGTAGCCTGTAGGGAGAGTTATGAACGTGCTGCCGTGCAAATTAACCTTGGTCACAGACACACAAGTATATATATATAAGGATCAGTATCGGTATCCCTGGAAGAAACTTAAAGCTAGGGCAACAGAAGCATGTTGGCTGTCTTGCAAATTAAGGGCAGTAGCTGGTGGAAGGATAAAAAGAGATGCTGTGCTTGCTGTGTGTATAAAGGTTGAGCAGCAGTAGCAGACAGGACCACTGAAAGATGTATGGGGATTCCTGAGGGATAGGGAGGAGTTTGCATGCTACAGTGTTCGTATGCGTTCCTTGTCTGCTATATATCTCACCATCAACCTGAACCTTGGACCACTCTCTCTCTCTCTCTCTTTCTCTCTCTCTTTCTCTTTCTCTTTCTCTATACTGTGTTTTTTTTCTAACAGCAAAGGAGCAAAGAAGATCCAGCAAGTTCATCCACTTCACATCCCCACATATGAGTTTGGGCAAAGAGATGAAAGAGGGTTTCTAATCACTGTCATGAATTGGGGTGAGAAGTTAGTTGTGGATTTGGAGTACACACAAATAAATACAATACCTATGTCTTCAACAGAAGATTATGAAAACAACCTTTAGTTTTTAGCATTGTCAGATAGTTACAATGTAGGGCAAGAAAAGAGAAAAGTAACTCATCAAATTCCTGTAGTTTCATTATTACACGAGAACAGGAAATTAATACTGGACCAGTATACATCTCTAAATCTATGCACATAAACATGGGAACTCAAACATAATGAAATTTGACTTTTCATATACATCAACTGGCATTGCAGGAATTAATGCTTTCTTTACCAATCCAAGAATGACTCAAACTGAATCTGAATAGATGCTTTTACTGTTCACCAGAAGGAATAGTAAAGCACAAAACTAATTAGTCACACCAAACAACCTAGAAGATCTGCACAGAAAAAAGATAAAATGGTTAATGAGTGCCCATCAATGCTAGCTGATTTCAGTCACATTACTCTCAATGCTCAACATCATTCTATTTGTGGTTTATATTTACAGATTTGTTGAACAGAAGAGTTAAATTCATGCAGGCGATCCCAGTTAGTGACAAATATGAACTTATAGGATCGGATCTCTTTTCTAAGAATGATAAGTGCACAGCACAACCACATTAGCATTGTCTATAGGATATGATGAGGTGTGATTCGTGAGTATATTTATTTTAGACACATTTGGTGTCTGATTTTTTTTCATAAAATAATTATTGCAAAATAAACTTAGGATAATTATTACAAAGAATAACTAGTCCTTATTTTATCAATTCTAAGGATTGCTATTCCTTATTTATTTTCCTTCGTGAATAATTTATACTTTTACTCTATTTCAACATCTACGAAGTATATAAATAATGATCAATCAAAATAGGTCAGACTGGTCAATAGGGTTGAATGAGACTACTTGAGTAATTAAGTTAGGTCAGGGTTAGTTGAACCAAAGTTGAACCAATCGGGATGAATGATTTGATAGAACTAGATTCACATAGAAAAGTCATAATAGTACAAACTTAAGTAGAATAGATTTGTCCAAACAGTACTAGCCACGTGAGTCAAATAAAAAATAGTTTTCTTATCAGGAAAGCTATTTTCCATTGTAATGACTATTTTGCTCCTCATTTATTTTGTTCCTTAAACCAAACTTCAATTGATAATGAATAATTGTATGCATGGTTTAATCTTTGTAAATTCTTGTGTGTAAAAATAAATTTCTATTGCATTCCATTCCAAACCAAGCACGCATATACAAAAGTTAGCCTTTCTTCTTTTCGCTCTAAGCAACCTCTGAAAGACTTTAGTACAACGATGGCAATCTATCAGTCTAAATCCCAAGGTACTCAAGCTCTTCTTGAATACTAAAGCATATATATCTCAAATATTTTAGACAGTGATAATTAATTAAGCAAACAATTTCCTTATGAGAGAATTCAGAAGCTAATATTAAAGAAATTACAAGTCCTTATATAAACAGTGCTGTATGAATCAATGGTCACTAACAAGTAAAGCATCTCCTTCACCAGCTAATCTGTATATGCATGGACAGATGAAAAAAGAAAGGAATGAAAACTTAATATGGCTACATCATTTAGGAATCATCAGATTTTCAGTTTTAAGATCTCAGTCAAGATCAAGATCAAACATAGAGATCTAGTTCAAAGAAAAGGAGTATGTATATATATAAACAAGACACATAAAAATGATTCAACTGAATCTTTTCGATCTGAAGGAAACAAATGCACCACATAAATAAGAGAATATATTACTCAGGATATTTATACATAATACATAGCACATATATGGCATTGGTAATAACCCTTACGAAATTACTAGTACATGCAATTTACTGATCTCCACTGCATATATGGATTATTTATTCACCTCATGCATGACTCTTCCCTTAGCCTTTTTTTGTATGTTGATGAAGAAGCAAAATTTCTATACCTATTTGGAAATATGAATCAAAATCATGAAGAACAGTTGATTAACATAAGTGAGACTTCATAACTGAAAAGTGGTAGGTAGTTAGAAATACGTGGCTAATTATGCCAATGATCTTATGAATTACTTTGCTGTAGAACCGAAAAATAGCGACAAATTTCACATATCTACTATCATTTTAAGATAAAAAATAGCATGCATGTAGATATATGGCACTCAAAACTAGGATTGTAAATGAACCGAACATTCGTGAATAAATTTAATGTTCGATTTGGTAAGAGATTGTTTATATTCGTTTAATATACACAAGATTAATTAAATGAACAAATTTGAAACAACTCATTAAATTAAATAATAAGCTTGAACATATATATATTCAGCTTGTTAATGTTCATGAACAACATTTATGAATAATGTTCATTAATAAAACTCTTATCAATATACAAAATAAATAAAAAAAATTTAAATGAATAAATAAATTTATATTATCAAACTCAATAATCAACAAAATAAGTTTAAAATATAAAAGTTTCAAACAATTAAACAAACTTGATTTAAGAGCTTGATAACGTCTAAACAAACCAAGCTTGAACCAAACTCATAAAAAAGAAATCAAGTCAAGTTTAAATAATTATTTCAACGGCTTGATTCATTTTAGGTTTAGTTCAGTTACCTTATCAAATAAACTTGAACACCACAAAATTTGACTCGACTTAGTTTGCTACAGCCCTACTCAAAATTGACAAAGCTTGACTCGACTTGAATTGAGAGTTTGATAATATCTAAACGAACCAAGTTCAAGTCAAACTTAAAACAAGTTTAAGCCAAGTTTGAATCAAGCTCAAGCCAAGTACTGTGAATCAAGCTCAAGCTCATAAAAAAGAAATCAAACCAAGCTTAAACAATCATTTCTTCAACGGCTTGGTTCATT
>JBBMKF010440362.1:2497-13580 GCA_037834155.1 Curcuma caesia
TGAAAATTTCCAGCATGGAACTGCACTTCAATCTGAGTATTTGCTGAAGAACCAGATCGAACTGGCACAGTGTAACTCGAACGAGGAGGGGATAAACTAGGAAAAACCTTGACAGTGGAACAAGTAGAAAGACGGGAGGCAGCGGACTCAGGGAACTCCTTATGAGAATGTTTGTTGTCACTGTGAGTACAAGTAAAATCAGAGTTGTTTCCAGTATGATATGATACAATAAAGATTTTACTTGAAAAGTTCACAAAAGGATTACCCATTGACGGTTGGTTTCCTTTTAACGCATGGTTCCCTATTGGAGTTGCCTTTATCTTTTGGGTTTATAGAATTATCCTGTCAGAACAGATATGTATGAAGCATTCTAAAGAATATGCAGGTAGAACAATTCATCAAAAAAAAAAACATCTGCGACTCACAAGTTTAATCCCCGCAAAAACCTGGAGAGAACCATGAAGATTGTAGTGGTTCGCATTTTGCAGAAAGGGATGGTCAAGCAACATTTTGGCAGTTGGCCTCTCTGCAGGATTCCTACGAAAGCAATGTCGGAGAAAATGCTTGCCCTCACTCGACAATGTTTCAGGTATTGGTGGATCTTCAAGGAGGACCTTAAACATTGCTTGAGGCTGTAATCATACCAAACAAAACTAATTATGATTTAAGGAAAAAAGAAGTACATCTAGGAAAACAGAGCTTAGAGCTTCACCTTTAACCTGCTAAGCTTCCCTTTATTTGGTTGCAAAAATAACCTTCAAATTAAAATATTTATTCTCATGAAATAATTGTTCTAAATTCAAAGGTAGTTATTTAACCTTCAAATAACACATTCATTGGTTCGACTAGGTTAATTGAGCTAGGCAAATTGCAAGAGCAGGTTGGACTGACAAGCTACTTGGCAAGATCAAGGTAAGCAGGTCGGTTGAATCTATTGGCGGCGGGCAGGGTGATCAAGTCGGTTAGGGTGGACAAGCTGAACCAAGCAAATGGGTCAAGCAAGCTGGTTGGATCAGACAGGTCTAGTGAGTTGATTGGGTCAGTTAGGTCAAGCTAAGCAAATGGATTAGGAGTGTTAGATAAGCCCTATGGGCTTATTGGTTCGATTGGGATAGGTAGGCTAGTTAGGTTGGTCAGGTAGATTAGGTGAGACAGATTAGTTGAGCTGGTTAGGGGTGTCAGGCTGCTTGGGTTGAACAAGCAAATTGTGCAGGATAACTTGGGGCAGGCTAGTTTGGTTGGTAGGGCAGGCAGATTGGTTGGATAGGTTGAGACAGGCGAGGTTGTCGAGTTGGATTGATCAACCCAAACAAACTAGTCGAGTCGTTTCAGAGTGTCACATTAGTTGGGTTAGATGAACCAATTGTGAAAGTCAGGGGCGATTCGCCCAAATGGGTGCCCAGGCTGGACAAGACAAAATGGAGCAGTTAGCCTGAATAGGACAATAGGGTCAGATACACCTACTAGACCAGTCAAGGTCAAGACAATCAGGATAGTTGAGACGGACACCGATCGATACGGTAAACCATGTAAAGAAAAGTCAAACAAATTATTTAGATAGGAATATTTATATTGTGTAAACTAATGTATTTCTTATAACATCCCTACCAAGCAAACACAAGAATATTATTCTATGTATATTCAATTCAATGAAACCAAAACAAAGAATAATTATATTCCCAATGAATAGCTATTTTATTCCTTATCTATTCCATTTCATGAACCAAACACATCATAGTCAACAAGCAACAGATGTATAAAAAAAATTGAAATCAGAAGCATACACACCCCATCTAGATTGCTCCATGGGTGCTTCCCTGTGAACATCTCAATGATTGTACAACCCAAACTCCAAATGTCAACAGCAAGATCATATCCAATTTCTTGGTTCGTAGTAGCCTGCAACATCTGCAACGGAAAACAGGTTCAAGGTTCAGAAGAGTTACATATTGGACAATTGCTTCAATCATTGAAATACAGATTTGGAGTTAAAAACAAAATCTTTTGGTTTTAGGAGCTGCCAAGTGAATATTAACTGAGGAGTAAACTAGATTAGAAGCTAAAATTTCCGCAATCTTCTGCATCTGTTCAGAAGAAATTATCCTCTGTAGAAAGATAAATAGGGTTCAGATAGAGGACATTACTAAACCATATGCTGAAGGAGCAAACTTAGTTCTGATACGCAATTAATGTTTTGAGGAGATCAAATATAACCCCTTCCGATTTCTGAAATGTTAGAAAACGCACATCAATATAGGAAACATATGCTCCAGCCAAACACTGGCTTCTAACTACAAAAGAAAATTTAGATTTACTCTTAGAGCCTCCATTTACTTGGAAGGAAAATGAGTGGTGGATAATAGAGACAATGGAATTTTAAATTTTTTCATAATTTCTAGTGTTTTATTCACATATTCTTAGAAAGGATGAACTTGGATGGGTGAGAGATCTCTTTTATTTACCATTTTAGTTCTACCGTAATTAAGCAGAAATTAAATACCAACTATCAAGATATACCCATCCAAAACTCCTTGCAAATAATACTCATTTGTGACTCATCAGAACTGAACCACATCCTTAAGCTGCCACATTAAACTTGCAAGCGTCAACCTTGAAGAGTGGTTGGCCCAATGGGCACAACGGCGAGACAAGTGGGTCAGACAACCTAGGCAATCAAGCGATGTAACAAGGTTAGACGACCCAGATAGGTCGGGTAAGCCAATTGATCTGGCCACGCTGAGCTAGTAGGTTGGATGTACCAAGTGAACCAATCAAATTGTGCGGGCTGGGCGAACTAAGTGGGCCTATCAATTTGATCAGGTTGGGCGGATTTGTATGGGCTAAGCAGGCTGGTTAGATAAGCAGGTCAAGTCGACTAGGCAAGCTAGTTAGCTTAGATGAGTCAGGTGGGTCAGTAGATTTGGGCGAGCTAGACAAGTTAGGTGGGTTGGGTCGATTAAGCAAGCAAGAAAAGCAAAACAAGCTGGAAAATCCAAGCGAGCCACTTGATCCAAGTGGGTTGGGTGGCTGAAATGACTGATCAATTCAAATAGGCCAATCGATTTTGAGGTTTGAGTGGGTCAATGAGGTAGATCGGTGTGGGCAAACCAAACTAGATGATCGATCCATACAAAGTCAAGCTAGCCGATTGGTTCAAGTGAGCCAAGCTAGCCGATCAGTTTGAGCGAGCAGGGAAATGTCATGTGCATAGATCAATTTGGGTGAACTGAATGAACTGAGCATGTTGAATGACCCAAGCAGAACATATGAGCAAGTCAAACATCCCTTTTCATCCCTAAACAGTAAGTGAACATAAGAATAAATTAAATAATATTGATGCATCAATACTAATCCATCCCTCCAATTTTTTCATCTTGGGATAAACTAGCCCTTAGATTATTTGAAGACATTTGGAAATGGCCCTCTCTCCTTCTAGCAGGTTATCTGTGTTATCCATTCTCTTGCTTCTATTCGGGCTGCTGCTGCACAAAATGGAAGTCAATGCCTTAACACTAGTTCTTTCAACTTCACATGTATTTATGCTCAAACAGTATGCCATCCCAGAAAAGGTATTAATGTTTCTGCTGTGCCCATCACCATAAGCCAGGTAGAATGTTTTTGCCTCAAATTACAAAGTTCAGGAGCTTTGATCAAATATAGCAAAACACAACCTTAAGTACTTATTATCCTATTCATCTACACAAGCCTGTCAAAGGTGCAACCTTACAAAGAGTTACAAGAACCAAACTCATCTGCAGTTGATGCTTACTCATATTGGTTATAATATAGATTTTGGCAGTAAAGACACTGCTTTTCTACAGTTAAACAAAACAACTTCTCTGTTTATGCCAGCAAATTCAGTATCACCAAGCAGAAAAAAAGATAATTATCAAAGAACGCCATCAATTGAAGAATTTATACAAGTTGAAACTACTAAATAGAAGCAAAAAAATGAATTCTGTTGCTGGAGAAGAAAAAAAAAAGAAGGAAAAAAGAAATATACCTCTGGAGCCATCCAATATGGTGAACCCTTCAAGGAAAGAGCACGTGCTGCTCCACTTAACTGATTAAAGAAAAAAGTCAAATTACAAACATTAGCTAATGTGTCACATAGGCACCTCATTAGCTGTGTAAATGTATTTAATAAACCAGGACTCAAATTCTAACTGTGGTTTGGTCAGAGAATGACTAACACTTTTCCTTAATTTTGGATTTTGTTTCACGTAGCTCAATTATATCCTTAATTTGGGCTTCACCTCTTGGTAGTTGAAAAGATGAAGATACAAGATTAATGTTTTATTCAAAGCATGCTAGTTACTCTGAATTGTGAAAGGAAGAGTTTCTTTGTGCAATGTGGTTCAAGCTCTCCATGTTGGACATCAAACTATTGTCACCTTAGAAATTTCCTTGTTATCTTTGCCTTCTCATCCTACTCAAATCCTTGATATTTTACTCCCTAATCCCTAGGGTTATAACATTGATGTGATTTCAAGATTGCATTTACAAGAGTAATCCACAACAAGATTTATGTTAATCGACAACAATGACAAATTTTAACATTTAAGAAGATGAAAATTGTTGACAACGATGTTTGCACAATGAAAGGAAGTCGACAACAGTAAATAGTCAATTTTTATTCCAGCAAAGTAATGCAGATTAGGTTTTCCTGCTCTTCCTACTCTTAAAATATTTTTATCATGTTTTACAATCTTACCACACTGTTTTGCTATATCTTTTGCTTCTGCTTTCACAAATATTTGTCATTAATGTTTGTCTTCCATAATTTCATAAATTAGATTTGAGCATAAATTTGGACCAAATTAAATCTAAAAACTGGATTTTAAAAAAAATCACGTATCTATCATGTTTTAGCTAAATTATAATTTTTTCAAGGTACAACTTGATATTTCTATGTAACTATTTTCATTTAATTTATACCAATTTTACTTTAAATAGATAATAGAATTTTAATATCTACATTGTGATATTTTTATTTGTAGATCATTTTTATGTTTTGATGTTCTTAGTTTTTTGTGGTTCTATATTTTATTTTTAAAAATCCGAACCTTGAAGATAAACATCACTGGCTCAGATGAAGCACTTTTCAAGTTCAAATGACTTCCATTAAAAAAAGAGCAGTCCAATGCACAAAGCTCCTACCAATGAGAAATCCCGCCGGGGAAGGATCTATTATACGTAGTCTTATCCTGCATTGTAAAAGGCTATTTCCACGACTCGAATCCGTGATCACTAACTAGATCACACGGTAGCAATGTTACTGTTACGCCAAGACTCCCCTTCTTCAAAGGGCTTCCATATTGGCCAAAAATCTTTTTCATTTGATCACTACCAAAGCAAATATTTTTTTCTGGATATTATTTTCATTTTGAGTCTTACATAGAACTAGAAGATTCATTTGTTTAAATAAGAGAATATTCAAAGAGACACAAACTATCCAAAAAAAAATTCAATCACTATTCGGCAATCTGCAGTTAGTGTTACATCTGACAAAAACAAGTTGTATATTGAGTATTGACTGGAACAACAACCAGAAAACATAGGTACTTCCATGATATCAGATTATTTACTCTCCAAAAAGCACAGAAAATATATATTAAAGTATAAAGCACATATTAGAAAGAACTATAATTCTTGGTGTACAAATTGTAGCTCAATTATAATAATAAAAATAAGCTTACATGTTTTGCCGTCCCAAAATCAGCAAGCTTGACAACGCCATTCACATCAACAAGCAAATTTGCCCCTTTGATATCTCTGTAGGAATGAACTACTGATTAGAGTCACATGTCTAAATAATGCACTGTTTCCCTGAACAAAAATGGCATACATTAAGGATTTCCTTTAACAATTATATATACTGTGAAGTTACTAGTGGCATATAAATCTAGTAGCTTAATTTGTGTCCATAAATTGAAATACAGAAGCCATCAAACATTGGCTGTCTTCAGCCAAAAAAGGAGCACATACTGGGCTTTTGTTTTCTAAGCCAAAAATTTGCACCTTGCTAGCAACAGATGGTTCAACTTCTCTTTTTGCATGAAATGTTGTTAAAATCATAACAGATGGAATATTTTTAAAAAAAAAAAATCCAAACAATATACCTCTTTATTTACACAGTAAGTTGGTTAAAATTTGATAAAAGCGTATATATATGATCAAATTGTATGCCAGATCGCAACAGTATGTGCAACTACATATCTCTTCAAAACGAAAGAATACATGATCAAAAAGTAAGTCCCCAATTAAGCATTTTAAAGATAATGATGTCGTGCTAATAGATACATGCTTGTGGAAATGGCATCATCAAAATTTTCATCAATGAGCAGTAGAACCACTAAGAAATTAGATCCCTGCAGGCAATCTATACTGCAAATGTTCATTATAGTGCATAGGTAAGAAAAGAAAAGGGATCAAGTTTCTGGCCTTTGGTGGATAGGAGTCTATGATATTATTATATGTTTTGTTTTAGGATCTAATTACTCCATGAGAAAGTGACACTAAGGAAAGTGAAACATATTAATTACAAGACCTAACCAGAGCACAAAATAGATATAGGAGCAGAAAAGGAAAATGTGAACATGACAAAGGACATGCACACAGCATGTCATGTTAACAGTGCAATATAACCTGCAGCATAAGAAAGCCCCACGTAAACAGCTCCATAATTCCATTTATGTTAGTGAGTTTCAGAAAATGACCATTGAGATTGTTATAATTATTTATTCTTGCACCTGAAGATTTACATTTTTCTTCTAGGTTAGAAAAACTAGCCTTAAAACACTGACATCGCGATAAAGTAATTGTCTAGTAATGAAAAATCCCCAGAGATAGTAGTAGTTCTGAGCTATTTCTCTAATCATACCTAACCTATTTAGTTCAAGGCACAACACTAACGCTCATTAACCTTGTACTTTTAAACCAAATCTACAAGGAATCTCTGCTGCTTTTAGTTTCTCCACAATCAGTGCCTCTAATACCCATATCATACTGTTTTCCAAAGAATAACAGAAACCATAATCCACATCACTTTCCCTGGACTCATTCTATGTTACATGTTAATCACAATAGTTCATCACATTCAACCCAAGATCCTCACACTGAACAAAAACAGCAGGCACTCTTTTGGGTGGTCCCCAAGTCCGGGCATTGAACTATAACATGAAAAACATTCTCCTTTATCTAGAAGAAACATCAACAACAAGAGCCTAATGAATCTGCAAAATTGGAAGATACTTTAGAATATAGTTTATTAGTCATCTGACAACATTTAAATTAACTAAATTGTGAATTTGTGAGTTGCCATACAATCTCTTGGAGGAATAGCAAAAATTTATTTATTTTCAAAACAATTAAGGGTGAACAAAGTTCACCCAAAATATAATAAAGGAACCACCAGATATATGTAATGAGATCACCAGCATCAGAAAACTGACCTGTGCATGATGTTTTTACTATGCAAGTAAATCAACCCATTCAAAATATGACGGGTAAAATTGCGCACCACTGATTCAGTCATAGCTCCACAATGCTGTCGAACATACTTATTAATTGAGCCAGGGTGGACATACTCTAAATAAATGTACAGCCGATCCTCAATCTGCATATCCAAAACTGAATTCTTAAATAAAGATGTGAAAAAGAAAGACAAAAGATTAAGGATAACCATAAACAAAGCTCACTGTTTCTGTCCCATAGTATTGAACGATATTAGGATGCTTAAATTGACTGAGAAACTTTATTTCCTGCAGGAAAAGGGAAACAAAGGTTGATCAATTAGCCAATCACAAATAATCAATGTCAATGAAGTGAAATCATCAGATGTAATTGGAAATATTAGCTGAATAGGGAATGCGGTTGAGACAAAGCCATTAATGTCTATGGAATTAGCATAGAGCATGAAATAACCAATGAGAAGGTAATATGGTTTATAAGTAGATATATATGCAACCTATGATATTGAGAACTAACCTGTTCCAACTGCTTCAAGCATTCAGCTGATTTGGGATCATCAGGAATTATATTTACTTCTTTCATCGCACATAAAGCACCAGTATGCCTGTTAAAGTGTATAAATTACATAAAAGGAAAAGAAGAAAGGAACTAATTCCAACTATAAAATAACACAAATGTGCTGTACCTGTTAGTGGCTTCATAAACATTACCAAAAGTTCCACTTCCAAGTAGTTTTCCTTTCTGCCACTGATTAGTCTTGTGTAGCACCTCTGCTTTTGCTGCACTTTGATGAGAAAAAGTTGATTGTGAAGGAGGAGATGCCCCAGGAGGGAGAGGAAGTGGGTGCACTTCCACATTACCACCATTATCATGTTGTCTAGAAGAGCTCTCAGGGAACTTCTTTGTGTGCAAGGGTGAAGGAGGCCCACTAGGATTTCTAGATTTTGATATATTACTTTTAGTGTTTGGACTAGAAAATGGAGAAATTTCAGGACTATGAATCATTTTATCAGGTGATGTCTTTGACAGAAAAGCTGTCACCAGACCCATGGGAGAGATCTCTGGTGCAGATGACACTTTAAGGCCTGTACTGCATTGGCCAGATGACAAATTGTCTGCACTATTCAATCTCCTGGGGCTACGTATAGGGCTAGCAATAGGGCTTGCAAAATCACCAATTGCAACAGTTTTAGCAGGAATCTTCAGTCTGAAGTTCATAGTACTGGAAGAATTTGGATCTGGGAATTCTTTCCTCCGGTAACTAATTGTTGTCAGATTTGATGGCTTGTCAACATGTTGTCTACTCTGTGGATTAGTCTGGTAAGCTAACCTTTGCAGAGTAACAAATGCGAGTCAACAACATTTCCTCGATATCAAAACCAAAAGAACAAAGGAAAATAAGAAAAATATTTCCTAAGTAATAAAAACATTTCTTACAACAGAAAAAAAAGCAAATTACATATTCAGTAATTATCAAATCATATGCTTTTGAAGATCATACAAAATTTGTAGCGTAAAGGGTTTCAATAGCTACAAGCAGTGAAAAAAAAAAACAAACAGAATGTCAGAATAATTTTTTAGGTTAGTGTCAATGTATGTCGATTGCAACGCTAGAGTGATGTAGGGCGATGTATAGCCTTAAGAGAATAGTTAAAGCTTTAAGATGTTTATCCTCTTTTTTTATTTTCTCACATTTCTTTGAAATTGTCTTCTTTTTTTCTACATTCCACCAACATACCCGTATGGCTGGCTGACATTAAACATGGTTACAAATGTTCACAAGCACCTCAATGCAGCTAAAAACTGTAATCTTTGACTTAAATAACAACTTACTGCTTGAATGATTTTTAGTAACAAGGCAATCCCTCTAAAACCAATACTATTTTTAATAAAGAGTATCAAGGTATGCTTTGAATAGTATACAAGGACTCAATGGGGGCATTAAATTGTTGAGATAAACAATGTCTTGGGAGAGAGTAATTTTATCCGAAGGCCAGGGGAAACTAGTAACTTGGGTATTTGAATGCCATTATAGTGAGATTTATCTCCTAATTCTAAGTAAAACTGGAAATATATGCACTGAAATGTTCCATTGAAATGGATGTACTTTTGTTGGAAAGCAAAGAAAGGGAGATTCCAGTACGCCATACACCAGCAATTGGTGATCTTTTTCTTTCACATCTCAGCAATTCACTACTAGTAAAGTTAGATTTTAAATAACTATTTCTCTTCCTCAAAAAAAGATTTTAAATAACATGAACTGTTAAATTTACTTGTACTTCCAAAGAATCATGCTGTACACAAAAAAGAACAATGAATCTCTTGTTTCTAATACTATAATATCCTCAGACTAAGAAAATTTCCCCAGCATGTCCTCTCCTAGAGACACCACAGAAGCGATATGCCAATACTCACAAGCATAACATCAAAGTTATTACAGAAAATAGTAGCACTGGTACAAAAGTTAGAATAACTATATACCAAGGAATTTTTTTTATCTTAATATTTAGTAAGAGTAAGCTAGAAAAACAAACATCTATTCTCCTGAAGCAGCTCGCAGTTATTGAAAAACGTTGGCAAATGCTTAAAATACACCAACAGAAGGACGCAATAAGAAGTAGGCATCATAAGAAGCAAGATTCCAATATCAATGTTAAGAACGTTAAGAACCTCAAGGTCCTCAAAAATTTTAGAGAATGCAAATTGTTTCCTTCATAAGGTTTCGCATAAATGTTTTTCCATTGGGTACCATTAAGACTAAAAGGAAAAGTAACCAAGATTTCATATAAAGATAATAATTTGCAAGGCAAAAAGAAAAAAACATTGATGCCCAAGGATCCCTCAATTACACATCTCAAGCAAAGATATTTAGCAAGCAAAAATAATACCTTTCTACCGAAAACTCAAGGGTCGAGGGCTCGGCGGTCGTTCCATTCCCGTCACCTTCCGCCCTGTCCGAATTCTCCCACGGAGAGGGCAGAGGGCGTCCCACCGAATGCCGCGGAGAGGATCCCAAATCCTGGTCCGAGGCCGAAGCTCGCGAAGCAGCGGGAAGGGGGAGCGGACGCGGCAACAGCATGGGCGAGGACGCGCAACGGGAGGGTAGGGCGTCGACATTTCTGGTGGCGCCCGGCATGTCCCTGGAACTCGAACATTCGTACGCAGCATCCTCCAGGGCCAAGGCATCGATTTGGAGGTCGGTGAGGTGGCGGAGCTTGCGCTGGCGGGTGAGCTGGGGATCTCTGTCCCGGCTGCTCCAAGGGAAGAGGCAGGAATCCTTGGACCACCCCTTGCTCATCGGAGGAGAGGAAGAGGACGAAGGCGAAAAGGCGAAGGAAGGGGGGGAGGAGAGGATACGGTTGCCGTTGCTCTTCCACCAACGCATGACGAGGACAGAGGCGGAGGACATGGGTGGCGAGAGAGCAGGGTAGGGTAGCACGGAAGGAGGTGGAAACCCTTACCCTAGAAGTCGCCCATGGGAGGAGGAGGAGGAGGAGGAGAAGGAGGAGGAGGCGGTGGTGGTGGTGGCGGAGATCGACGAGGAGGAGCAGGAAATGAGCGGGCGGGGCCCCATGTCTCTCGGACACGCGGCTTCGAAGAGACGAGTTAT
>JBBMKF010440582.1:0-13569 GCA_037834155.1 Curcuma caesia
GGTTTGGCCGAATTAAGATTTTGAGGCACAATAGGGAATTCGTGTCTTCCCGAGAGTCGATGCTGGAGATGCTACCAAATTGCAATCGAGTTTGTCAGCGGGAGCTTGTGAAGCTTTCGGAGAACATTCTATCAACGTCGGAAAGGTTCCGACCATTTGCTCTAAATCGGGGTCAAAGGTTAACCACCGAAAACTACAACGAGAATACGATTTTCGATGACAGTTAGAAATCTTTGGAAAACGATCACAACAAACGTTGTTGCGTGTTTTTTAAAATTGAGTTTCTCTCAAATCGATCGTTATCGATTATTGGTTAGTACAGATGACAATGATGCAACTTGTGGCTTCGGAAGCCGTCCAGACGAGAGCTTGGCGTGGATTACCAATAGAGGCGAAACTTCGACAAGGACCACTCGATTGATGCCAACCCCACTCAATGTCATCCGCGAGGTACGTGTAGAATAATTTATTATTCTGAAAATTTTAATTTCCAGTTATGCCTTATACCTGTTATTTCCTATCCATGCATGCGTGTATTGTAATAATTTTTTATTAATTATTTGTATATTTTCGCTGCGCATATTTGTAAAATGTATAAACATGTGCATTGCACCAAGACGATTCCAACATGTAAAGCTGTCGGAGATCGTTCTATTTTCATCGGAAAGGATTTCTGATTATTTGCTCTTCATCGGCGATCAAAAATTGACCACCAAAATCTACATCGGGAATATGATTGCCGATGACAGTTAGAAAGCCTTGAAAAACTGTTGTGACGTGCGTTGTTGCATATTTTTCGATATTAGAGTTTTCTCTCGTATCAATCGTAGTTGGTCGTTAGTTAGTACCGAGGACAATGACGCGACTCGTGACTTGGGAAGTCATCCAAACGAGAGCTTGGTGTGCATTATCGGTAAATGTAGAGCTTTAATAGGGTCGCTTGATTGATGTCAATCTTGCTCTACATCATCCGTTAGGTATACCTAGAATAAATACTATTCTTAAAATTTTAATTTTCAATTATCCCTTGTACCTGCTATATCATGAATGCGTATATTGCGAGTGTTATAATAATTATTATTTTCACTGTATACGTTTTTGAAATGTATAAGCATACGCAATGCACTGAACTCAACCTAATACTTGATCACTTAATTAGGATCATTGATTCACCAATAGAAATTATTAAGATGGCTACTAGAGTTGTGATAAGGTTTTGGTGGAATATTTGGAAGATGACATTGAGGGGTCTTTGGTTATTTAAAACTAGTTGCTTTATTATTATTATTATTATTTTAGCAATGCAATTACGCTACGACGATTAATACAATTTCTAAACAACTTTTGATTGATCGGATAATTCATAGATGTGACTTAACTTTAGTCGAAGGACAAAATTAAGAAATGACGTTGAAAAATTTTTGGAATCTAAAACAATCAACCACTTTAAATGACTTATCAAGGACTCTAAAGATTTGTTCAAAAGACTACTAATTCAATAAAATTCAAGTTACTTGTGCTTGATAGCTCAGGAGGGAGCAAACTGACGGATAAAAATACAAATATTTTAGGAGACCACTAAAGATGTAGTAATGACCATATAGCATGAACTTAGGTCCTTTTTAGCTATCTAGCTATTTAGGCCAAAAATAAATTAACGAGCAAAAGTACTCAAAATCATGTATAATAAGTATAACAATCTCAGAAGATTAATAGATATATAATGATTGCCCACAATACACGAATTTAATTCTTTTTTGCCATAAAGTCATTTTAGCCAAAATAGCCCGACAACTAATAGATATACAATAATGCTCCTCTAACATCTAACATGAATCCGAGCATTCCCAAAAAAAAAAGACACCTGTAAGAATGGTCCAAATACTAACGTAGAAACATAAAGATACCCCAAAGGGCAAACAATCCTCATTTGACTTCATATATTGACAACAATAGCAGCAATCTAGGGCACGCCAAGATTCACACATTTCATATTCAGCGACCATGAATAACTTGATCTGCATGTATGACGAATCCGACTGGGCCACCACCACGTAATTCTCTCCGAGAAGGGTTTCGGTTCACAGTTGGTTGGACATTTGGTGGTATGTCAGTTTCAGGTGAATGGCCAGAGACACAGAGGGATCCAGTGTGGTCCTGTTCCCAGTAAACTTCAACCATCAGACCTCTCGGATGGTCGGTAGATTCAGTTCCAGGGATCCCAACGAATCTAGCGCCTTTTGGAATCTGTTTGAATTGCCAAGAGTGAGCACAGCTCTAATTGCTTCAATTGTAAGAAAGCTTATAAATGCATGCATAATTAATCCAATTGACCAACATAGATTCTTCTATAGCAAATCATGATCGGCAGGTTGGCCATTTAGTTTACCATGCTGTCTCACGAATTAAATAATTAGAAAACATACCACCCAAATCTAGCAAGAAGAGATTTAAGTATTGATTAATTGATTTGGGGCCTTTCTTTTATTCTTCTTTCTGCATTTGTGCAATTTCATTTTAATACTTCTGATTGTCTGAATTACTGATGATATGGGGCAGAGCAGCCATGTGTTATTTAAAATCATAAAGAAAGAGTAAAATTTCCTTAATTTTAACCTGAATAGATGATCCGGATGACAAGTTCAGAGTGACCAGGTTCCTCTCAGCTGCTGAGCTTTCTAGTTCAGCTTGTTTAGCAATATTTAGAAACACCTCCTCGAGTGTTGTTAGGCCAAGTTGTATGTCAGAAATGCAAAATTCACTTTCTCTATCTTGAAGCTCAGCAAAAAAATTCTGCAATAAAAAAGAAGTTAGACAAGCACCCAAGTCTCAGATGGAGGGTAAATACAGTATTAAATGAACATAAAATTACAGTGAGAAGCTCCTCCTTTTTGTGTGGGATGATGAAAGTCAGAAACGACTTGCTCTCCTCTTTAGGGTCCACATCAAGACGCTGTTAAATTTATTTCAATGTCAGATACTCATAGTGAAAACCTTTAAAAAAACATAATTTATAGAATATTGGTCTTTACATCTTTGAAGAATTGCTTCACAAGCTCAAAATGAGGGCCATTTGCAGGTGTGTCACCATGAACATTTGGAGTTTGGCCAAGTGAACTACTGTGGAAACTCACATTAGCAATATAACCAGTTCCAAATCTTGATTTAAGCCGTATAGAAGTTCCTATACATCGCAATTTTCCTTTGGCCATGATGGCTATCCGATCACTTAGAATGTCAGCTTCCTCCATGGAATGGGTAGTCAAAACAATAGCTCGTCCTTTCTTTGCAGCTTCTATTATGTCCCAGACATGCCTTCGAGTGATAGGATCCATACCTGTAGTCTGCAACAAACAGGGATATTTGTTGGACGGTGTGATAAACTTCCTTTAACTAGTAAATGAATAAGGACAAGACATTGCCATTTAGTCATGCAAAAAAAATGCTTGTCGTGCATTTATCATTATGTCTAAATATGTAAAGGTAAAAAAGAAAAACTCACAAAACAAAGAATGAGTTGCTCCATCATATTCATCATCAACTTACATATAAACACTAGCCAAATTATCTAGCAAACACATTTGCCACATTTGATTACAAGTACACATCCAAAACAACTTTGAATACGTATAAAAATGATAAAACGCTTTATTGTTTGTGTATTATATCTACACCATGGGGAATTTTGGAGGTATCTCATATACATCTTTTCAACATCTAAACACCCACCTTAGTATTGAATACAAAGGGCATGGCAATGAAGTTAATACAATCCGAAGAATAGAAAAAGGAACTAATAAAATCCCTTATGATCAACAAGTTTTCTTGCATGAAACAAGAGATTTTTTTTGATTTAATGTTATTTTTCATATTTAACTTATGGAATGTTAGAAGGGCATAATATTGAAATGGTGTCATTCTAATCATAGATCATAGATCATAGATCGTAGCTCCAACATGGAATGATATTTTCAACTTATCCACATGAATTAACAGAATGGCTAAAGTAGACATTTTGATGTTTTAGGGGTTACATGGAATACCCCTACACTTTGATGAGGTTACATGTAAATAATATCACCTTTATCATTTTATACTTGATATACCATTTAGAAATAATAGACCTGTAAATGATGGGTTTAGTACCATGAAATTATTTTAATTATTTTTTAATATACGGCTACACATTGAGACTATATAAGCATGGATTGCAAGCTCTTTTTCAATACTGAAAACCTATTTCTCAACTTCATGACCATTTTTCTCCATGCACTCTAACTGATAATCAACCTGTACTAGTGGTAATTATTCATCTATGCCTAAAAAATATAGGATTTTTCAATCTTCTAACATCCCTAACTCGATTATAGTGGAGGATTGTGAGCTTGATAAACAGTGTCACACATCTTTCCATTCTACTAATTATCAGCAAAGTTATTTTTTTTGTCTAATTAATTCTAATATTTTGGGTCAAAGATTTCTATGTTAATGCTTGTTTTCACTCCATGTTTACCTTTATTGAACACTAATTCTTATACAACACTAGTTTACTTAAAACTCATTTGGAGATTGCCAATGAATTCAAAATTTTTCAGAAGTAAAGACATGATATCTACTTCCACAAAATTTTATACATTGATAATAGCCTTGAGTATACTAGTCTTGCTTTACTAGTTTATTTGTTTCATAAGCTATCATGTACAAAATCACTTGTTCTTATACCTCTAACAAAAATGGTATCATTGAGCACAAGAATCATCTTCTGCTTGATATTGTGGATGCCATGATGTTTTATATACACATTTCTAAAGCAGCACTAGTTAATAGGGAGACACAATTCCCACATATTGCCAGATTAGCATTTGTGTTCTTTAATACTCAGTGGTAAACTTCCCTTCTTGTCCATTTCTTAAGCAAATTGTCTTTCCTACACTACTAAGGATTTCTTTATTGTTTGTGTTCTGTTCATGCTTTTGGACGTGGGCATGATCAGCTCTACTCTAGATCCACTGGTTGCATCTTTCAGGGTAATCCCACATTCTGAGACTATACCTTATTATTTAGAGTCTTGCCACTAAAGTCCCATTCTTTGAGATTATATCTCAGTTAGTGATTTTGTCAAGAGGCTCACCTACATCAATACTTGCTTCATGCATCATTTAACTATTATTCATAGAAAAGGATAGTGTACTTTGCGCATCCTATTTCTTAGACTCTTTGCACCTTAACCTGAAAAGTCTCTACCCCTAACAACTAGATCTCTCTACTAGATCAATCTATTTCTCCTCCATAACAAGTAAATTGACAAGGTTACGGAAAAATTTGATCAAACTCTTATCTCAGCTAGTGACTTCGTCCACTCGCTCCCCCCCCCCCTCCCCCAAATGTCACAACTTGCTTCATCCATCATTTACTTAACAATTATTCATAGAACAGAGAAGTGAATTCTGTGCATTTTTTCCCCTTTTGTTGCTCTACAAATTTAAATATCTTCATTTCATAAATTTACTTTATCTGAGTCTCTTGATTCCTGGACTCTTCAATTACCCCCATTTTACAGTATCAAACATCAAGATTTCAATACTAACATTTTGATACTAGATACTACTATTTCTCACCTGATAAAAATGAATTCCAATCTTTTTGGGAAATAATAAAATCAATATTTCTCAAATACTTGTAATTTATCTATTACGAGCATAAATATATGGATGATTGCTTTTCTAATAGCTTAAGCTTTAGTAATTAATGGTTAGTGAATCAAATTTAGCATAGTATTAAAGTGAACTTTTAGGATTAGTGGTAAGCCAATCAAATTCTACACCTACTTTATATTCATAGCTTAGGTCATTTTTGTTTGTCCAATGCACATAAGTAAATGGCATGAGAAAGTGGTCTATCAATTTTTAGGCCTATAGTAATAGCCACAATGCATACTCAAGCTAATAAGAGTGACAAACTAAGATATAGAGGCTTTAAGATTTAAATGAGGAGATTTTGATACCCAAATATGGGTTATCAAGTGCATACTTAGTTCCCTTCACCAAGATTAGGAATTGATCCACCTTGATACCATGTTTCCTTGTTCCAACCACAGCCATTATACAATCATGGAAAGGTTTAGGAACCTTTAAAAACCATAGTTTGCCATAGAAATAAGCCTAAACTACGGTAAAGGCTTGAGAAACCAACAATGTTCAATGTCAGACTAATTGGCAAGTCACGGTAGTTTCGCCAATATCAATAATGGAAATATATGCCTGGTTGTGGCCAAAGATGGCTAGTGGTAATCTTCAACCTCTTGTCACTATGCACCTTGTAGTTCATATTGACCAAGTATAAAGTATAGAACACGAAATTGAAACCTAAATTGCTCATAAACATATGTATTGCTGCTGTTAAAACAGGCAGAAATTAGATTATATGAAGAACCCTAAGGTAAAAATATAGAACTAGTTATGAGAAAAAGTAAATTTTCATAGTAACGTACTGGTTCATCTAAAAAGACCATTTTCGGATCTCCAATAAGTGCAATAGCAACACTAAGCCGACGTTTCATCCCTCCACTATAGCTTCCAGATCTAACACTAGCAGCAGCAGTAAGTTTTACCTCAGCTAATGATTTTTCAGCTACCTGTATCAACATGATCCATAGAAGTATAAAACCCTAATTAATTTGAAGAATGAAAAATCCTCTACAAAAAAAAATAGTTTGCAAATCATAGCACTCTCCCAATGAAAAATAAAATATTTTCTCAGATAGACCTTCCTCAAATTCATACTAATCAACAATGGAAACTATATGAATTAATATAGTAGATATGACGAAATTCAAGGATATTGAGAACCTACCGACTTTATTGTAGATGGAGGCAAACCTTTAATACTAGCAAATAGATGCATGTGTTCTTTACCAGATAATTCATCCCATAGGATATCAAACTGCCAAAAAAAAGGAACAAAATATCAAAGGGTTATTAGTTTTTGGTTCAACAGTTCAGACATGGATTTTACGTTGAATTAGCAGGCAAACAAGCCAAACCTGGGGACAAACACCTATCATTCTTCGAATACTTGACATACCAGATGAAGTCCGAACAGAATATCCGTAAATCAATGCTGTGGGTAAACAGAATTAGCTCATGGTCTTTACTATATACAAAAAGTCAAACACAAGAAATAGCTTACCATCTCCTCCTGTAACAGGTGTAATACCAGTAAGACAGTTAATCACAGTAGTCTTCCCAGCTCCATTAGGTCCAAGAAGGCAAAACAGCTGATCTTTTGCAAAGTTAACCCATATTCCCTAAAGCTTTCATTTGTTTAATCAGAAGAATTTTAACAAATACATTTGCAATGTTGAAAAGTAATACAACAGACTATTCAGTCCAATGGAGAAAAATAAAAAGCACCTTGACAGCATGATATGGTGGAGACCTTTGGCACTTGCAACAACTAATTTTGTTAGTGCCAGCATATGTTTTGGTTAGGCCACGTATTTGAACTGCAACCTGTGGATCAACATCTCCATTAGCAGCTTGCTGTTTCACAGCAGTTTCCTCCTCCAAGACATCTTCATCAGTAGAAGCAGAATCATCTGATGGAGGGATTGACTTAAAGCAGCTACAGAGACCACCCTCTGTGATGTAACATGCAGTATGAACTCTATGAATTTTCAGTAAGAAGGGAGCAAAAATTTAGAGCAAAATTTATATGTCCTTACCTACGACCCTGTTTCCATCTTTCCCAATCCAATATGAGGGGCTCAAGAAATAAAAAATCGGTTTTCTCACACCATTGGAGTTAGGAATTATATTGTCAAAGTAGATTGCCAAAAGAAACCACACAAAGAATGTTGATATAAGCCATTTATAGATGTCATCCTGTTAAATAAAGATTGTCAGTTCCTTAATTTCCTAAGTGAGGATTCTACCTATATACTAAGAATGGATTCAGAATATACAATTGTTATCACACAATCGGATTCACGGCTAGGGCATTCTCCACGTCTACGCCAACTAATTCCTTCATCCTCTGAGGTAGCCGTAGCACTACCAAGCAAATCAAGAGCTTTTGCGAGAAGGTTCGGGGGAAATAATGACCATATAACTCGATAGAGATTTGAGAAATTGTCGTCATATGGAAATCCAAAGATTGTGACTAGCTGTATCAAAAAGTATCTATTTCATTGTCAATTTGCAGAACTACCAGCACTTCCAAGCTTAAGATCATTGGCAAAAGAACTTTACCTGAGTTAGAAAACCATTAATGAATATTGAGAACCCAACAGTAGTGGCTGATGATGACTTACTAATGAAAGCAGATATCATGAAAGCAAAACTTAGCTGCAAAAGGTACAAGCACAAAATAGCTTAATAGAATGCCTGAATATTAAACACTGGCATGTGAAAATGTTTTCCATAGAAAAAGAATGTACCATATTAAGTTGGAAAAGGAAGAATACAAGGAACAGAACAGTGAAGCTGTTATTCAAGAAAAAGTTGAACTGAAACATCATCCCAAAAAGGACAGAAAAAAGTGCTGCCAAGAATGTAAGAAATGCTTCCCATGTAAACCAAGATAGCCAATAAGCAGAATCATATAAACCCATCAAGGACATAGCCTGCAAATTCCATAAGAACAATACCATATTCTAGTTACAAGCTGTACATTCAGATAGCTGAAAGAGAATTGATAATGATAATTGTGACAATAATAATTACCTGACGAAGTTTAAGTTCTTTCTCTAGAATCAAGGAACTAATTTGAAATACAAATCCAAACATAGCAATAGCAAGGAAAAAGGTTGGCCCTGCAGTACCAACAGCTGAAAAAGTTTGTGTGGCTGGGTGAGCAAATTCTTTAAAACCCATTGTCCAGTTAAAATTTGAATCTACAGTAAAAAAAGATCAATGAGTATGACCCAATACACTGAAAAAAGTGTAAGACAAAAAGTTAGTGAATCAAATACTTAATTGGAGTGGCAATTTTGATCAGGCCTCTTACAGAATCAAGGAACAATATTAATAACTTAATAGAGACATAGGTTGCCATTAAATAGACATTTTGGTGATCAGATCAAGAAAGTGCAATAAACTGCATATTGGACTTTGGGTCTTACGTCTAAGAGATTACCAAAGGAGAGAAAACAATTAATAGCACAAAGAAAGAATGAAAGAGAGAAAGCATTTAATTAAGTTAGCCAACTACAAAAAATCAATGGAAGTATCATCAGATCTGTCAGATTAATCTGAGCTTACAGAAGAAATATAAATAATGCCAAACCATACTAGACTTGCATACATATGTCATGGACCAAAATGTTCTCATTGTATTCAGAAAGCAAAACTGACTCATGCCGCCCAATCATCTTACTAAGCTATATCCAAACTGAATTGAGGATGGTATAAGCCATCAATCAACCAATGGACATTGACATTGAGTAATATCTGTGCTCAATTCAGTAACTTCTGAAGCTCCTTATTAACAATCACCATCAACTTGACTAGCTGAGTGGCAAACACAAATGGTTCATAAATGGGTGAATCCTTATACATTCACAAATAGGCGGGCTAGAATACCCTCCGAAAATCAACACTTCACTCCTAAATGGTGTGTTTACTAATACAATTCAATAGATTTTGACTTTTCTATATTGACACACAAATTTTAGAATAGTAATTCAATCAACAAGCTTTGCTTAAGCAATGAATATGGTCATTAGCTTCTTTTTTTTCCTTTTGAATTGAAACAATTAGTTCTAGAGTTATTAAGCATGAATCACCAAGAATTCAAAAATTAACAAATAGTTGGGAAATCTATGCAATACCAACCTCCAATCAAGTGCCTAGAAATTTCACGCTCAGCTGCAACTTGAAGCGGAATTTGAAATTTGAAAGTAGGATCCTCATAATTTCCTCTTCTACCCACAGCAGTGGAGTTGGTCTGAATCCCATAGCTTATAACAGTAGAATTTCTCTCGACAAAATGCAAGGCACCTGGGCACCGCATAGGATTACTTTCAAGCCAGGCATCCACTTCATCAGGAGTTCCAAAAGACATGACCTATGATATTTATGAGCAGTAGCTCATTTAGAAGTAGTTGAAAACACTTACAAAAAGGTGATCACCAAGAGCGTGCCAATTTTTTTTTTATTATATGCCTCCGTTATAAAAGAAAAGCAGATGATAACGAGTTGGGCATGAAAAATTATCAACTTTTGGGATGTGACTCATCAATCAACGACAGCATCAATCGGTTATTGTCCTTAAACATCCGTGGGAAAAAGAAAGAAATGTAAAACAAAATTTTCGAATGTGTAACTCGATTCGTGAAGAAGCTAAGTTGGTTTCGACTCCAAGGGTACAAGGAAAAAACAAAAACAAAATATTGTAGGTAGAGATTTCAATTTCGACGGCAAAAAGAGAGAAAGATGGGGGCGTTGACCTTTTCGCGGGGAATCGGTCGGCCGGGGTTGTTCCTCATAATGGCGGTGACGATAGCGGAGACGCGGGCGCTGTCGTGGCCGCTCCAGAGGAAGTCGTAGCATGGCGTGTGGATGAAGTACTTGTCCTCGCAGGGAGGGATGGGATGATCGACGAGGTTCTTGGGGTCGTGGACGTTCTTGTAAGCGGTATTGTCGGAGAAGCGCGACCGGATGGCCTTGTCGATGCAAAAGATAAGGAAGATGAAGAAGAGGGAGGAGAAGAGCTGGAGCGACGCCGACTTCTTGTGCCGCCATGTCAAGATCGCGTTCTTCTTCAGCAGCGCAGCGTACTGCTGCACCACCAGCGGAAGGCCGCTCTGTAGCTCCATTCCAAGAGCAAGCCCTTGTAGCTGCCAACAAGGCCCGGAAGATGCCGACGATGCAACAACGTTACGCGTTTCCTTTAGGACTTTTGACGCAACACCCTACCACCGTTGCCATGGCGCCTTTTATAGAATCTGTGTTTCGGGCGAAAGAAATCTGTGAATTTTCTGCTCTCGTGGTCTGTTACGCAACTTATTTCATCGATGACGATGCGAATGGCCGCCTCTTTTGTCCTCTCGCAATCGCTAAGTTTGACTTCTGAAAACAAAACTGCCCGTGTCAAAAACAAATTTATTCGACCAAATAAAATCAATAAACTTTTAAAAAATAATTTATAAGTAACAAAAAACAAAAAAATAATAAACGGAAAAGAAAGCGAGAATATTTATCCACGCAAACCTGCCGAATCCACTCTCAACTAATCAAATCTGCAAATTAGTTTTTCAAAAAACAAACGAGCATCCCTCTCATGATTTTTGGATCTTTTTTATTATTTTTATCAAGATGATAATTTTTTTTTAAAAAAATCAAAATAATATTTTTAAAAAATATTTTTATTTTAATACTATTATAATAAATATAACTATATCTGTTATAATATAAAATAAAATTATTTTAATTTATCAAAATTATTATATATGAAATACTATTTTATTTTAAAAATACCAACTTAATTAAAGTGATTCGTCGGTTGTTATGCTCATCTATAAAGAAATTAATACGCAGCAAAAATAAAAATAAAATAACACAAACACAAACTTGAGATTTTTATGTGGTTCAAAATCTTCAATTTCTACTCCATTGTCTGATGTTTTAGCATTAGTATCACTATTCTTTCTCTTTGTTAGATACCTTTGGAAGGTGAAGAAAACTCTTACAATATTTATTCTTACAAAAAACACAAACAAGAATACAAAGATACAATAGCAAATAAAAACTAAACAAATGAAACAATTTTACAATAACAAATTTTTACTTTGCTTGCTTTTGATTGCTTTGGATTACCTCTTGAATGTCTAGAATGCAATAATACTTCCTCTCAAAACTTTCAAAAATCAGTGTTTGAAATCCTTCATGAAATCCTCATTTATATGCTTTAGGTCGGGGTTGAAATTGGTTAATAATAGATTACTAGCTCCCATTAGTCGATTGCTCTGCCAAAATCTGAACGTAGCTTTACTCTGTTAGCCCAACGATTCTATCCAACCCATTAACAATTAATTGCTATTCCATCATCAATTAACTAATACATCATCAGTCGAGTGTCATAGACAAGTTTAAAATTTTCTATTCACTCTGCAACATCATCAGCCAAGTTCATCATTCATCTGATAAATTAATCAACTACTAGAACACAATAGTCAATTAATCATACCCTAAACCCTCTTAAAACTTGAACTCATGATTTTAGGCTCATCAACCAATTGCTAATTGATACCTCTATTTTATCATTACTAGGACTGAACTCTCATCTTGTCTAGTATCCAGTTAACTTCAATCTACCATGACTTCACTCACTTAATATCTAATCAACCTTGACTTGTTAGGACTTCACTTGTCTAACATTCGATTAACCTTGACCTGATAAAACTTCATTATTGCCAAACATCCAATCCTCCTTAACCTATTTGGGCTTCCCGTCTCATGACTAATATCCAATCAATCTTAACCTACTAGGACTTTACTTCTCATACCTAGCATTAGGTCTGCCATGACCTATCAAAACTTCACTTCCACATGTCTAACATTCGGTCCTCCATAATCTGTTAGGACTTTCATCCACATACCTAGTATCTAGCCCTCCTTGACTTGTTCAGACTTTCATCCATATGCCTAATATTCAATCTTTCATTAAAGGATCATTGAAAGCGATAGACGGTGGGTGAATATCACTGGTAAAATTATCATTTGAAATCTTTTTGAGAGTTAGGACTAAGCGAAAATAAGAAAGAGATACAAAATCACACAAGTAATTTTTACTTGGTTCACAACCCTGAGGACTACTACTTTAAGGCCTATAATCTGATCGTGGATCTCATACAGTAGGCAAATACTAAATTTCTCCTTTCTAAAAAGCTTTTCAGAGGTAGAGAAAACCTCTTACAAAAAAAAAATTGATAACAGTTTACTGTACCTTTAAGAAATGAATGTAAGACAACTTTAAAGACAAGTTACTGACAACAAGTGATTAGGAACTTTAGTGTTGGTTGTTGGAGAGAAAAACTATGCACACGAGTTTCTTTGAGCATGAGATGAGAGCTTGAGAGTGTATAAGTTGATGTTTTGAGTCTTCTTTTATAGGATGTTATCGATCAATTGATCCCCTAGTTCCGTTGACTAATCGCCTCGATAACTAGATCTAGATCTAGTTTATCAGTCGATCGAACACCTTTTCCAATCGATTGAACCTACCACGTCAAATTTTCATCTTAATTCCATAGCTGACTTGGCTCTTCCGGTCACTTGAATTGGGTTTTCACATCTCCTGAATGTCACCAAGTTTGCTTTGTGTTGTTATTCGATCTCTACATCATCTTGACGAAGCCTATCTTTTGCCATGTCAGCAAGATGAAGTCTATCCTTGATCGTGTTGGGATGTATACTAGAATCCTAGCTGTGTAAATAAAACATTCTGAAATGAGAATCACATTTAGTCAATACTTGCATTTAGTTTTTTATGCAAGTGTCCATTTAATCTATACTGTAGATTAACATGGTGTGCGGAGTCACACACAGAAGACCATGTTATCAGTCCCTT
>JBBMKF010440691.1:0-30881 GCA_037834155.1 Curcuma caesia
GATTGTAAAAAAGGGAAGATCATCATGGGGAAAAAGTCAGTAAGAAATTGCCTAATTTTTCACTACCCAACACTGCTCCTTAATTTGGAACTTTTAGTCTAGGAAATTGTAGATTTCATAATTTTCTAACAGTTGTAAGTTTTGTTTTGAAGTAGCCAGGACAAAGTAGGAAAATTTCTACAATGGTATTTCAGAATTATTTCTTTATTTACCAAGTAATCAAGAAATGCTTTATTTTACATCTAATATATAGGAGAAGAGGTAACATTAGACATATATAGGAGATGATGAGTTATAATAGAATAAAATTTATTTGGTAGAAATTTAATAAACAAATTTTAATTTCGAGGAGTCTAATTTGGGATAGTGTATTTTTCAATTTGTGATATTTATTTCCTAATTTAGTTAGGTATGTGTTTATAAAACTTGTCCTATCAATGTATTGGTTATCTCTCATTCAGTAGAAATTTCAGTTATTAGAATAGAATAGTTATTCCTGTGATTTATCAATTTTAATGCTAATTCTCTGTATGAGTTTGATTCAATTTGAATTTTGGAATCGAGAATTTATTAAAGCCTCCATACTCTGCAGTAAAAGGTAGAATCCATCACTCCAACGACTACACATGATCGACTTTACGATCATCTATGAAGAGATAAATCAAAAAATTACAGTTGATCACTACGGGAGGGCGTATTGCCTCGGCTTCATCGAAATTCGATCCTTATCTACTGTAGTAAATCTATCTCGTAATAACCAATTCAATCATGTCTCGAGGGCTAATTTATTTATATTGTCGCAGGTTTGGATATTTTTCTTCAAATGATTCCCCTATCTTCCTTGCCAAGTGTATGGGCTTCATACTTCCTCGGTGTGGTCTTTGATGGGCGGTAACAACTCGCATCTAACTGACTTTGGGGATCTTTATATGTTAGATTATTGGTCAGCATGGACACAATTAGATTTTAGAACAGGAGTGAACATGATCAGATTTATTATTTTAGCTGGAAGAACTAAAATTCAATAAAACTATTTTGGTTTACACATTTTCGAGTAATGTTTTTTAGTTTGATTTGAAATTAAATCAAAATATGTTTAGTTTTTCTCATTTTTGTTGGATGATCTTTCCCAATTGTAAAAAATATATTTGGTTTTATAAAACACCCTTGCAAGATATACATGTAATTATATATATATATATACACTAATTTAATAGTAATTATTAATTAGAAAGTTTAAACTAGAGGTTTTGTTTTTATTTACGTGAATAAATTTGGATAATCAAATAAATTTATTTTAGATTATTGATAAGAAAATATTGATGATAAGTAGTTGAGTTTTATACATAATGTTTTTTAAGATTTAATTTTTTTCATAATCTTAATAATCAATTTGAAATTTATATATAAAGATTTTTTTATGTTCTTTTAGAGAAATTAATTATATTAAAGAAAAATATAATATACTCATTGATATTAATTTTATCGATTGTAATTATAATTATGAAGAGAGCATTTTTTTTATAATGAGAATTCTGAAAGATAGTATGTACAATCGTGAAAAGGATATTTTTGACTGTTAATAATCAGGTTATTCCTTCAAGTTGTTGAATAATTTATTTTAAATTTATTATATATTTTCATATCCTAGAAACAGTCTCTTGTCAAAGGCAAGGTAAGGCTGCGTACAATGGATTCTTTTCTTGACTCCGTAATGCGGGAGCCTCGTGCACCGGTCTGTCTTTTTTTTATTTTCATATGTTTTTTATAAATACAAAATTTGTCCTCATTATTTAGTCGATAATTATTTCTATTTGTGTTATGAGAAGCGGCATAGGCGTTGGGCTCAAATTGGACCAATTCGGGGACGACAAGACCGTGTCGGTTCACCACGGCGTGCCCTAGAACCAACCGGTCGAAGGTATCCGCCGGCCTCTCCTCCCTCGACCTCTCCTCCGGTCGAAGGTATCGGTTTCTCCTGCACTTCGTGAATCCGCGATTTCCTTCCACTCAGCAATACCGGAGAACCCTCTCCCAACTGAATCAAGCGAAGCGGCCACGCAGCACAGGTAGAGGTTCCCTGTCTTTCTGCTTGATTGTTCTACTGGTGGTTTGATCCAGGAGTCGAGCTTCGAGGGCGAGTTGATTAGGCCCTAATCAAGCTAGCGTTTCGGGGTGGTTGAGACCGCCGGAAAAGGAAATACGTGGGTAGCCATCCGTGAAGTCTGATCGTGTCGAGGGTGAGTTTTAGTTTCTGTGGAGGACCCAAAGTGTATATGGATATAGACTCGACATCTGCTATGTTTGATCCTTTTAGAACCTTCATAGGCCTCCAGCAACAGTTGATCTTGGAGAAGACATAAGGCCATGTTGCCATTGTGTTATGGTGCTGTTATGTCGAGTCACGGTGGTGGGCTGTGTTACCTCTGCCTAACTACGAGAGCCAGCTAGTCAGTCTTAGCAGAGAGTTATAATTATGACTAGTTTTAGTGTCTATGATTGACTTAGCAGAGAGCCAGCTGTTGTTTTTGGTTGGCAGGTTATGGTTACATTTGTATGGTTATGTTGTATATTATGTGCAGTTAATTGAATTTCATTATTGTGTGTGGTTGTAACCATTTAGTGACATGCATAAAAGTAAAAGATAGATTTCTTATTATTTTAAAGGAGAGAGTCTTTAGTTAAGTTATGCGCTTGTGTCACCAATTCTGACCTTTTGGGTTATGAATTGACTCAAATGTGAGTGGGCTGGTCTTGCAATGACTGTACCCGTGGCCAACAAAGTAACCTATTCATTTTTTTTTACTTCTTTTGCATTGTTAATTCAATATACTTTGTAACTTTTATATTATTTTTTTTGTTCATGCTTATTGGTTGCTGTGATCATACTTGTGATTGGTGCACAAATGTGCAATATTATTACTGTTAAATATTCATACATTCACTGATTTATTCTATTTGACATAATACATGTGAAACAATTTACATTCTTATAAACTTGTAATAATGGAGATACGATGTTTGGCATATGATATGTATTGGACAATAATACCATGTCACACATATTTAGGAGCTGAGCACATTTCTGTGGTGGCTATGCCTTACTAGCCTTTACCCTAGACAATCATAGATTGATTGCAGTAGCCTTTTGGTTGGCATCATTTTGATATTAGAGACCCATGTTAGCTTAGTGACACAGAGCCCTTCTACTAGCTACAACAATTGACAATAAACATTAGTGTTGTTCAAGCTACTAGTCTGTCAGCATCAACGATCATCCTATACTCAAGCAAGCACAATGCACCGCTCCATAGCATTAGAATGCAGAGGGGAAACCCAATGGTCTTACACTCATTAGGAGGGAGGTAGATGCATTCAGTTGTTACATTAAGAACTCATTAACTGAATTTGCATCAACGTATAGATAGGTGCAGATGATAATGGGTGCTAGATTCCATCATGTGAGAGAGTGAATGTGTTAGATTCATTGAGATTTTTCTCATATTCATTGCTTACACATCCTACTGTTTGATGGTGTTAAGTGTTAGGGAAACAATACTTGATATATTTGGCAAAAACCATAAATTTTTTTTATTGATATGTGCATTAAGTGTGCATGAAGCTAAAATAGTGCCCTTGATATATTTAGCATAGTGACACAGAGCCCTTGTACTAGCTACAACAATTGACAATAAACGTTAGTGTTGTACTCAAGCTACTAGTGTGTCAGCATCAACGATCATCCTATACTCAAGCAAGCACAATGCACCGCTCCATACCGTTGGAATGCAGAGGGGAAACCCAATGGTCTTACACTCATTAGGAGGGAGGTAGATGCATTTGTTACATTAAGAACTCATTAACTGAATTTACATCAACGTATAGATAGGTGCAGATGTTAATGAGTGCTAGATTCCATCATGTGAGAGTGTGAATGTGTTAGATTCATTGAGATTTTTCTCATATTCATTGCTTACACATCATACTGTTTGATGGTTTAGGGAAACAATACTTGATATATTTGGCAAAAACCGTAAATTTTTTATTGATATGTGCATTAAGTGTGTATGAAGCTAAAATAGTGCAAATAGAACTTATGGAGAAATTAAGGGACTTTCTATGTAATGTATCCTTGACAAATGGTTAAGGATCAAATTAAATTCCACAATGCACGAAAGACGGTAAAACACCTAGAGAAAATTATAATCCTATTTATTTATTTATTTTAGAGTAAACAGCTGAACACCACTGTGTCCTCATGGAGAAGGCATCTTCTCTACTCTTCTCCGGCGTTCACATAGATAGGAAGCGGTTTGCTCGTGACATTGCTCGGTTTCAGGTATCTATAACAGCTGATTTGTCTCGCATCACAATCAATTTCCTGTATTGTTGATACCTTACTTCTCAATTGTGTTCTACGCTTCTGCAGCCAAAGAAGGAACTAATTAATCCTGAAATCCCACCTGGCAAACTCATGCTATCCGAAGTGGAGGTAAAGGGTAACATGAAGCAAAAGAAGAGGAAACGCAAGGACAAGAATTCTGCTGGTGACTTCCTTTGACTGAATTCATTTTGCGAATCGTAATAAACATTGTTTCTTTAATGTTTGTTTAACCTTTATTTACACGACAAACTTTCTTTCTTTTTGTGTGTTCTTTCATACATCAGAAGTTGTGGAAGGATTCAGCGTATTTAAGAGTTCTGAATCTTTATCTTCTGTTGGGGAAAAGAATGTTGTGGATGCTGATTCCATTGAGCAGAAGAAGGAAACAGCAAAACAGATTGAGGTGGTGCTTGGTTTAACTTTGTAATACCTTTTTGTTATTATTATTGTTTTTCTCTCGACTTCCTCTAAAATGGTAACTTTACACACTCATCTGCAGAGGTCTTCTATTCTTCGGAAAAAGTATAAGATACATGTTTCTGGGCATGGCGCTCCTCCTCCACTTGAAAGTTTTGCAGAGCTTAGCTCAAGGTATGGTTCCTGTATGAATGAATATTGCATTTTTATCAAGTTTTTACATATGCTTCTATCTATCTGGAGATTATCGTATGAGATAAATTTGCATGTACAGTTTGTTCAATTTACATATTGACATTTGTGTAATGTGGCGTGCACTGCATGTTGTCTTGCAGCATAAGTAACATTAGTGGAGTTATCTGCAGAATGTGCTGGGAACAATGATTCAAATCTACGTAATCGTAATTTTGTTGAAACTTTGATTAAAAAAAATCCAATTGGGATCAGTTGAAAGTATTAACAAACAGTGGCACTTTTATAAATCAACAAGGGCATCAAGCTATGATGGTATAGTAATAAGCTTCAGAATGCCTAAAAATAAGAAAAGATAAAGGATAACTCAGAATATAAACTGGCAAAAATGCTAATGAAAAATTAAAACTTTTTTGCCTAAATAAGTAATGAATTCTTCATGAAATAAAATCAACCATTTTAGAGTAAATTTATTTAAAAAATTACATGCTTGATGAAAATTATTGAATCTGATGTTTCTCCAACGAGCTTTTGATAGATGGCAATAAAACTGGATGAAAAGGATGGTGACAAGTACGGACCACCCAATCTTGAAGAATTCCATATAGTTGCTCTTGCTCCTCCACAAGAAACCCAAGTTGAAAGTAATAACCCTGCTAGACCCAACATAATATAAAAGCAAAGCCTTGTTTTTAAACGCACAGCACGTTAAGAGAGCATTCACTCAGGTACAAAAACAATATGCACTCATTGAGTGAAGAAACTTAATGTTTAGTAACTTAACTTCATACTTCAAGACAAAAATGGTTGGTGTCTTCATGTGTAACATTAGTGTCTTCATGTGTAACATTAGTACATAGGACAGTACAGAAATTGAAGTATGATCCTCTGAGAAGAAAACATAGCGACGTTGAAACCAAAAACAATATTTTGATGATATTAAATAAACCTGCTGAAATCATGTGGAAAGGCCTGTCCATCAGAAGGAACCATTAATCACATCATTCTAAAATAATGTCATGTGTTACTGGTGCTTCTATCATTGCTAGTTGGTGTTATTGGAAATGCTGTAGACAATAGCATTGGAATGATTTTTACTCAAGTAGAAGGTATTTATTGAAAATGCTTTAAGACAATTGTACTGGAAGTATTATTACTCAAGTAGAATGCTGGTGCTGCTAGTGTTGCTAGTTGGTGTTATTGAAATGTTTTAAGACCATAGTAGTGGAATGATAGTTACTCAAGTAGAATGAGTCTGTTTCCTAAAGAACAGGAAGAAAGAACAAATCCATAAGTCTAAAAAAGCTACTTTAGCCCCGTTTTTTCAGTTCTTTGGTTCTCCATTTTCTTTTATAATAAGTTTGTATTCAGGAAACAGGTTTTTCGTCCAACCCTAGATTTTTTTTGCTTCAGCTTGATAAATATGCATGGTTGTATTTAGATTGGTCAGGTTAGGAACCCTTTTCAATGCAAAAAGATTGATTATGTTTTAAAGAGCCAAATGTCAAAGTGAAAACAAGACCATTCAAATCAACTCCTGTAACATTGTTTACTCTGTTGTGTTTTCAATAACATGTATGTTATTATTTTTGGTGTTCTTGATTGGTTCTCACCGATCGGCTAAAATTGTTTCCGATTGGGTATATTTCCTCGTTTGCTGAAGTTTTTTTTATTTTCGAAAGTTATTGCAATTTTGCCTCCTGAAACTTCTTATTGACTTCTTCAGTTTCAAATCAAAGAAGGCTATTTGTGTCACAGTATCTTGTTTGCATTGGTGTTCCCAAGCCACCAAGGGCTTGAAACTGTAGCATTTCTAATTGCCATTATGCACATGGTGGTATAACTTAAATACATGATCTAGTTTACCTTGATACTATAGTGCATACCCAGCTTTAGCTGATTTGGTATATATTTGCATTGGACTCTAATTATCACTCTAATTATCCTTCCATCCACTTGCATTAACTTTATTTTCTTCTTCATTTGCTAAAGCCGGCATTTTTCATTGTATGCAGGTATAAGTGCAAACCTTATTTGTTGCAAAACTTATCTGAATGTGGTTTCAGGGAGCCTACACCTATTCAGAGGCAGGCTATTCCAATACTCCTTTCTGTATGCTCTAAACTTGGCTTCCTCTTTTTCTTTTTTCAAACAAAAGTTATTTGGTACTTTCGGTACCAAATTCATTCTATTAAGTCAATTAGGTTCACTATTGCTTTTATTTACATAATTCAAATTTGACATTTAATGTCTTGCTTATTGCAGAAGAGGGATTGCTTTGCATGTGCACCCACTGGTTCCGGCAAGACATTAGCCTTTTTGTGCCCAATTCTCATGAAAATAAAGGTATCTTTCTGTGTAAATTTGATTTTGTCAATGTTTTTTCTTTCTTATTTTGTGTTTTCCTAATTGCCATTAGCCAGGATCAAAAAATGGTGTGAAGGCTGTTATACTCTGCCCTACTAGAGAATTAGCTGCTCAAACTGCTAGAGAGTGCAAGAAGTTGGCCAAGGGGAGGAAATTTTACATCAAGTTGATGACCAAGGAACTTTCCAAAAGTGGGAATTTTGAAAAGATGCCATGTGATATAATCATATCTACTCCCCTTCGATTGGACTTTGTCATTCGCAAAAGAAAGCTTGATTTGAGCCGGTATGATCAAAATACTCACTCCTTGTTTGTCCCAAGTAGAAACAATAAGAGTGTGCTCTTTTACTGAGTTAACAAGAAAAAAGTTGCTATGGTATGTGGCAATTAGATTTTTGTTGTAGAGTTGTTTCTGGGAGGATATATTTGCTTGTCTCCATGCTAATGACTAATATCTCCGAATATATTTCTTTTCTATTATTTGCTTTGTCTTCTTATTGATTAGTCTAGGAAATGTACATTTCTTTTCCTTTTGTTGTGACTGAGTTGTTACCAAAGAATGGTCCAAATGATTTCTGTGCCATATGATTTCCTATTAACACAAATGATTCAGTATGGATTAATGGGGCTTTATCAAAATGATACCATAGCATGTGTAGGTCCACATTGTGAGTAATGATGATCCTGTTTCATGCTAGTATTGCAGTTTAGTGGTAAATAAACAATTGATATTTTCTTCAAATAGTATTCCTACAAAACGCTTGGGAAAAAAATAAGAGCATGAAGCTTATCGAACAGAATGCAGAGTTAATGCAACAAAATTCACAACTGCATTAAAATCTTTGATATAGGTAATTTGTGAGAATGTAATAGGATATGTGAGCTTGGTATCAGTAGTTGATAAAAACGTCAACAATCTTACGAGCTGTGAAATAATTTAACTATTTGTTTCTTACAATTGGAGTAAATGTTTACAGTAGGTCTAATGAGAATCATGGAAGTGCTGTACATATTGGAAGGTTTATCACTGGATTTGAATGAATTGGTAGTTTGGCATTCTACAATTTCTTGGCTGTTTTTTTTGTTGGTATGATAATCATCTTGTGATTGTCATTATCACACTGCTACTCTCTTTGAAAGGAATGATGGATAGTACCATAATTTTGACATAATTTTGCATATTTATTTATTTATTTTATCTTTTTGCAGGGTTAAATATCTAGTCTTGGATGAAGCTGATAAACTTTTTGAGCTAGGTTTTATGGAACAAATTGATTCAGTGGTCAAAGCCTGTTCAAAGACCACTGTAGTTCGTTCACTGTTTAGTGCAACCTTGCCAGAATCTGTTGAAAAACTTGCAGGCACAGTCATGGTTGATGCAGTCCGAGTGAATGTTGGTAGAAAGTATGACAAATAATAATATTATCTAAACAATAAAATATCTAGTTTCATAGTCATTGATGTTTTGTGAACTTCTGACAGAAATTCTGCCTCTGAGTTGATTAAGCAAAAACTTGTTTTTACTGGCAGCGAGAAAGGAAAATTGCTTGCTCTTCGTCAATGTTTTCAAGAGGTACAACTGTTCATATTTTCTGTGGAGTTGATACACATTTTGAATACTCCTCTGTTAAGCAAACATGCATTTCTCTACTGCCTTACCTAATTCCTCCAGTACTTAACCCTGTATGTTTTTTTGCTGGTAGAGTTTGAATCCTCCTGTACTAGTGTTTGTTCAAAGCAAAGAAAGAGCAAAGGAACTTTACAGGGAATTAGCATTTGACGATATAAGAGCTGATGTTATACATGCTGACCTTTCCCAGCAGCAGGTTAGCATTTCCAATCACTATGTGATTGTCTATTTGGCTTGAATCAGTATTTTCTTCTGTGATACATTGGATTTACAATTTGCTTTGTGTTTTCGAATTCTGACCATACAATCTTCTGTTCCCATAGAGAGAAGATGCAGTTAATAACTTCAGATCAGGCAAGACATGGGTTTTGATAGCAACAGATGTGGTTTCTCGTGGGATGGATTTTAAGGGCATAAATTGTGTGTTTAACTATGATTTTCCTGAATCTGCAGCTGCTTATATTCATAGAATTGGTACGTAGTTTTTCTATTTTCGTTTTAATTATAGCACATGGATGATTACTTTTTCTAGATTGTGCCATGGACCAATCTTATAGAACTCTGTTGAATACTACTGTTGATTATCTAATTTGGCTGCCAGAATCTGAACTCCCCCTTGTGACCTTACCATTTTACCGCCATCTATCAAATCTACAATCTTATTTCTTGCCCTTCCAAATTACAGGTCGGTCTGGTCGAGCTGGAAGACCTGGAGAAGCTATAACATTCTACACTGAAGAGGATAAGCCTTTTCTGCGGAACATAGCGAACGTGATGGCCATTTCTAATTGTGAGGTTCCTGCCTGGATATTAGCACTGCCTAAACTCAGAAAAAGAAAGCACCGACCACATCGAGAGTCAATATCAATTCTACCCGAGGATAGCACATAATTGTGTTTGAAAGCTTCAGTATCTCATCTCCCTTATTATCTTTCCAGGTTGGTTTTCCACATGTTCCCAAGTGAATGCAAGCATCACCTTTTCTTTAATCTGACCAAAAGCTATCTTTATGACTCGCAGTGATTTCCTGCAGTTTTCTTTTGCTGCTCTGTGTTTCATGATTTCAATCAGAGGCTTTATTTAACGGAGGATCAAGTACTGGTTCTTGAAAACATACTTCAAACCTCCAAAGGTTGAGATACTGTCCTTATGCTTTCTTTGCAAGTTCTCCATATTTGAACTACATGTGGAAATTTTTGTTCCTTGAGCATGCAAGATATCGATATTTAGGTAAACATGAAAACAAAACCTCAGACAACAATATTAAGAATAAGTAGCAACTAGATGGAAATGTGAGCAGAATTCTTCTGCCACTTTTCAAGAATCTTGAAACAAAATGTTTAGATGAAACTGTGAGTTTCTAACAGGAACACAATGACTAAATATTCTGTTTTTTGTTTTTGAAAAATGTCAAACTTTAAGTGCCTCACATGCTAAATGTCAATAAGTGATATGACTAAATATTATTATGTCATTGTTAGATTGGATAACTGATTTCAAAATCTATGAAAAATTGTAGTGGAAACCAAATTGGCTTTGAGAGTGACATGGCATGCATGTTTGATACATGGTACATTAGCCGCCAGGTCATAAAAGAGATGAATTCTCATTCGGCACGGAATCTCCCCTTGGATTTTGCATGGAATTCAGAGAGACAAATTAACTAACGCCCACATGTCCAACTCAGCAATAACAATTATTGCACACTTAATGCACATCAAACATCTTAGGATATTAATATTTTGTGTGCAAATCGAACATTTTTTGTTTAAATCAACGTCACAAAATTCTACCTAACAAGTCTTTTGAAATTGTTTTAGAAGCTGTTGGGATATAGCTGAGTTGGTTCTGATAAAACAGAATTGCAGAAGAGAGTAAGAATTTAAATTTCGATGTAATTGAAATATTTCTTTACGAGTCCTACTCTTTAAAATAAAAAAGAGCGGAATATTCATAAAAGGAGCTCCATCCTACTACGAGAGAGAGGTTGTTCTATTTGACACGTCATCCACACTCGAGTGGGACATATCGTCAAAGAAACTTTATTAAATATTAATAGTTAGGGTACAATTATATTCTTGTGCTAAGATGAGGGGGTCTACATGATGTGATCTCATATGGGCGGTTTGTACTCATCTAGCTAACCCTAGCATCATTGAGAGGGAAATGGAAAAAAAAAAATACAAGTGGAGAAAGACTAAAAGATTTTAGTGGAGCTAGAGATATGACATGTATATTGTTATCGTGAATAAGCTTGGGATTCTTTAGAGGTTGGCGTTTTGTTCAAAAACATTTATAGAGAGTGGTAAAGTGAACCGATCAAATGCATAGTACAATCATTTTCATCACCAACTTTATCATTCATTTTTTTTTAAAAAATAAAAGTTTGAGTTTTACAAGTTTGCATCTTTTATATTTTTGTCAGAGTGAGAATGAGTTATTTTTTCTCTTTTCTATATTTAAATTATGCATCAATTTTAAAAAAGAACATCAAAGAGTTGATCTCGAAGTTGTTTTTCTCTTAATTTAGATATGAAATTTATATTCATTAGAATGTAAAGAATATTCTTGCTAGACCACTTGTTGATAATGAGATTTTTCTTTGACAAAGATCTTATTTTACAATTTCATTAATTTTTTTAGACATATATCAATTTCAATTTCAATTTCAATTTTTTGATTAAAATTTAAATTACAATTTTATTGTTGCAATTTGAACTATAAATTCCTCATCTCAGTTTTGTCATTGCATTTTAGTAACTTATTACAAGTTACTAAATAGTGTATGTCTACTCGAAGAATCTAAATAAAGACTATCTTGGATCAAAAGAAGACAAAGAACGGGATAAAGTTTATCGAAAAAGGACAAAAAATCAAAAGCATAGAAGAGAAAACATCTCGACCTCCATTTATCCATCTATTATATATGTTTTATATGTCAACAATGTAGAAGAATTCTATCAAATGAGGAATATTGTCTTGTCAAACTTAATTAAATTTTATATTTTCAATGGTAGAATCATCATCCTACAATTCTAAAAATTCCAATATTTTTTTAAAATAATTCATGGAGGCTTGAAAAACCAAAACTCTGATAATGACTCATAAAAAATAATGCGGACCAAAGAAAATCTGAAGAACTGTGATGTTGGCACTTTGCTTCCGAGCCCCGCTATTTTTTACAATTGCTGAACTCAGTCCTTCACGAAGAACTTCTAAAACAATTAATTTATATTTAATTAATATTTTCCATTTTAATTCAGTTCCTATTTCCTAAGCTTTCTAAACTCACTGATCTTCAATGTTCAAAACTAAATATATAATTTATTTTCTGAAAAAGTTAACTGATCTTTAAGAAAAGGACATTTTTCCAATAAAAAATATTTAAAACAAGAAAAAATATTTTAAAAAATTCTGTCAGGCACGACGGCCTTGGTCGGGTGATCCGACCACTCGGTTGGGCCACACATGGCGACCGCATGGAGGACCTAACTGCTTGATCGAGCTATGGGACATCGGTGACTTGGTTGTCAGCGACCATAGCACGATGATAGAACTGTCAAATGGTCCGACCCATGATTGGATGAATTGACTCGACAAAAATTCATCATCTGATAGGTTGGAACAAGCCAATCCGTCAACCTGACAGATTGAAAAATTCTCAAACCAACCAAACTTAATTCAATTCAAAATGGATTGCAGATTAAGCAGTCAATCACGAGCTCACTAAAAAAAATAAATATATAAAAAATATATTAAAAAATTAAAATTTAAAATATAGATTATTGTAGATTAAGTGCCTCAGCTCACACGTCCATTAAATTTTTTATTTTTATTTTATATTTTTTAAAAAAATCTTCATTGGTGATCTAATATGAATTCGTCACGGACCAACCCAACTAGATCTGTACCTTGTGTTGACTGGCTTGTTTAAGCTGATTAGATGATGAGTTGATAAAATTTAAACTCAACATGTTTAAATTATTTGATGGGGCAATCAATCTTACGGATTCAATACAAATTGATGACTTTATCTAGCGATTTGGCCGCTCATTTAAGACAGCCGTGCAATTGCCATGGCCGAATAGCCAAGTCCCGCGCACTGCTTTGGTCGAGCGACCTAGTCAGCCAGAGCCGCCACATGGTTAGGTTGTCCGACTAGGGCCACCACTCTACCCTATCGTGCGGCATAATTTTTTTAATAATATTTTTAAATAAAAAAGATATTTTAGAAGGAAAAAAATACATCTTTTGATAAATATAAAAAATATGACCCATCTTTTGAAAAATTCAAAAATATGAGCGCATCTTTAGAAAAATACCAGCTCAAATACTTCAAAGAATCAGTATTTTAGTATTCTGTCTGCATGCGTGAACGATGCGAAATATTTGGCGGCTTTCCAGAAGACTTTTCTTTTTCAGAATTGGAAACCGAAAACCACCCCTGTTGATTTTTTTTTCAAGACTGTCGTTTAATGTGCATTTATATTTCATGGAAAATATAAGAACAAAGAAACAAAATTCAGAAAGAAAGAGGAATACCGATCTCATGCGCTTTCTGGTACAGTCTCTATTGTCCACAACGTGATGGACCTGCCTAACACATTCAATAGCAAACTATCAAAGGAGTTAGATACGTAGACTAATGCAAGTTTGTTTGTAGTTTCTTTCAGTAGAACTAATAGATTTTATGTGAACTATGAGGACCAAACTGAGAAACAGAGATGCAGGAAGAATCCAACTAAAGGAAGGATCAAAAGATTAAAGTTTATTATTATTATTATTATTTACCCTTTTTTTTTTGGTGCATGGCCTGATCAAGCTCTCATCATTGCCAGCTATGACTGATATCTTCCTTTCTTTCTTCATTATTGAGAGCAGCTAGCTCCTCTGGCTTTCTCTATCTACACTGTACAAAATTTTCACTCTCTCCTCTGCCAGTCTCTCTCTTCTTTCTCCTCCTCCTCGAAGCTTGAGCTCTTCTGGAGTCCATGGATTCTGAAGCTTTGCTTCCAGATCAAACGACAACAGATGGGGTATTTCCTTCCATTTCTGTCAGACATTTTCCCCCTCTCCTTTTCGATTCTTGGGATGTGTTAAGTGTATTTTGCTCCATTTACAGCTCCCCTCCTCGGTTTCTGCTATGTGGTGATACTGATTTTTGCTGCAAAAAATATATATTCTAAGGAGATTGAAACAGATTAATATATATGTATATATATATATATTAAATTAGTTAGCTTTGATGGTTCCATCCCTCTTCTAGTTCATTTCTTAAGTATATTTTCTCTATATTTGAGAGTTTTTTTATTGTATATGTCTCTTTCTCTTAGTGCTCATTCCAGATTAAGCACTGATCTCCTTGTATTTTTGTAATTTTCCTCCAAAAAAGAAAAAGTTTGATTAATTTCCATTTCCATTTCACTTTTCATTGACAAATTGTTTCTCTTATCTAATTTCATGAGGTTTTGATCGGCAGAAAATGTTTTCGGAGTTCTTGATTTTGTTGATACAAAAATTCTAAAATGAACAAAACTGTTAAGATTATTTAGTCTTTAAGGAGAGCAATTTCCGTTGTTGTTGCTGTAGAACACTTTTAAACCCTTCAATTATTTTGTCATTTACTCTAACTACTCTCCAACCTAATGTGATATTAATTTATTGAAAACTTTATTCTTGAGTAATTTTTGGTATTCTTAAAAGTAATTAAATGCATGATTCTTTTGGTGTTTTTCTTTTCTTTTCTGAGGACCAGAAATTAACTTATTGCAGATTTGATCTCTTGGTGTTCTTCTGATCTGTCTCTAGTTGTTTTCTTCTTCCATGTGCAACTATTTTTTTAAACAGATGGCTTAGAACTTGTTTGGAGCAAATATTATTTTTCTGAACAACAACATAACAATGAAGAAGATACCTTTTGCTTTTTGTTCATAAATTCATATGAAAACATTCCATAAACTGAGTGCAGATTGTCGAGGAGAAAACAATTGTCAATGAGAAACACTTGACCGGAGACGAGCTCAAAGACAAGAATGCAACCATTGCTGAGGTTGTCCAGAATACTACAGAAGTTAATAATCATAGTGAGATTTCTGGTTCAGGGGTTTCTTCAATCTCACCAGAAACTTGTGTTCATCAAGAATCGAAAGACCTGCATGAATCAGTTGTTGACTGCTCTAAAACTCCATGTTCAGCATCAGAAAGAGAGGACAGATCAGAAGAAGTTGATTCCTTCAGTGTAGCTGTGGATGTTTCATCCCCAGAAGAGGCTACAAATAAGACAATTGAGATCGTCAAGGACGAGACCGAAGGCTTTGAAGACAAGAATGCTGAGCTCGAGAGGCCGCTGGATACTCCATACCCAGCCAAAGAAGTTACAGCTGCCAATGCTAAGCTTGAGGCTTTTCCGGTCGAGTCTGATAGTGCTAAAGATGAATTTGCTATCAGTAGTCAAGAAGAACAAGCTATTGCAACTGTTGAGGAAGCTAAAGATCTAGAGGCTAAATCTTCAGATCTTAAGTTGGATAGTGTAACTTCAGCAATTTTAAAGGTTGAGGAACAAGTTCCAATTGAGTCAAATTTTGCTGAAATTGCCGAGGAAACGAGACAAGTAGAAGCTAAACTTGAAGATGTTGAGGAAAATAGAGAAGTTGAACTTGCAGTTGATAACCATGAAATGACAACAAATGCTGAGGAACAAGTTTCGACTGAGTCAAATTTTGCTCCATCTGCTGCAGTTGTCGAGAAAACGAGAGAAATGAAAGCTAAACTTGAAGATGGAAAGGAACTACCTTCAGTAATTGTTGATGCTGAGGAAACCACAGAAGTAGAAGCTGAACTCACAGATGATAACCAAGAAACGGCGACAAATGTTGGGGAGCATGTTCCGACTGAGTCAATTTTTGCTACTTCAGTTGGTGCAGTTGCTCAGGAAACTAGAGAGATAGAAGCTAAACTTGAAGGTGAAAGCAATGTATCTTCAATAATTGTTAATGCTGAAGGAACTATAGAAGCAGAAGAAGCTGAAATCACAGATGATAACCGTGAAACGACGACAAATGTTGAGGAACAAGTTCCAACTGAGTCAATTTTTGGTATTTCAACTATTCCAGTTGTCGAGGAAACAAGAGAAATGGAAGTTAAGCTTGAAGATGAAAAGCAAGTATCTTCAACGATTGAAGCAGAAGGCGAACTGACAAATGGTAGCAATGAAATGACAACAAGTGTTGAGGAACATGTTCCAACTGAGTCAATTTTTGCTACTTCAGTTGGTGCAGTTGCTCAGGAAACAAGAAAAATAGAAGCTAAACTTGAAGATGAAAAGAAAGCATCTCCAACAATATTGTATGCTGAGGGAACTACAGAAGTAGAATCTCAACTCACAGATGATAACCACGAAGCGACAATTAATGTTGAGGAACAAATTCCAACTGAGTCAATTTTTGCAGTTTCTGAGGAAATAAGAGAAATGGAAGCTAAACGTGAAGATGAAAAGGAAGTATCTTCTTCAACAATTGTTAATGCCGAGGGGAGCACACAAGCAGAAGTTGAACTCCCCGATGGTAACCACGAGACGACAACAAATGTTGAGGGGCATGTTCCAACTGAGTCAATTTTTGTTGCTTCAGCTGTTGCAGTTGCTGAGAAAACGAGAGAAATAGAGGCTATACTTGAAGATGAAAAGAAAGTATCTTCAACAATTGTTAATACTGCAGGAGCTACAGAAGCAGAAGTTGAACTCACAGATGATAACCACGAAACAACGACACATGTTGGGGAACACGTTCCAACTGAGTCAATTTTTGCTACTTCAGTTGGTGCAGTTGCTCAGGAAACTAGAGAAATCGAAGCAAAATTTGAAGGTGAAAGCAATGTATCTTCAACAATTGTTAATGCTGAAGGAACTACAGAAGCAGAAGATGGAGTCGCAGATGATAACCATGAAGCAATGACAAATGTTGAGGAACAAGATCTAACTGAGTCAATTTTTGCTACTTCAACTACTGCAGTTGCCGCGGAAACAAGAGAAATAGAAACTAAACTTGAAGGTGAAAAGGAAGTATCATCATCAATTGTTAATACTAAGGAGACTACAGAAGCAGAAGCAGAATTCACAGGTGATAACCACGAAACGACGACAAATGTTGAGGAACATGTTCCAACTGAGTCAATTTTTGCTTCTTCAGCTATTGCAGTTACTGAGGAAACGAGAGAACTAGAAGCTAAACTTGAAGATGAAAAAGAAGTAGGAACAGAAGCTGATCTACAAGTTCCAACTGATTCCTGTAGTGCTACTTCAGCTATTGGAATTGCTGATGGAATTGTGGAATTAGAGGCTAAAATTGCAGACAGCATCGAAGTAGTTGCAAATGAAATTGAAAAAAAAGTTCCAATTGAATCAGTTGTTGATTCATCTGTCGAAATTGTTGAGGAATCACAGGAGATACAAGATAGAGTTGAGCAACAAGTTTCCAGCATTGCCGCTTCAGCAATTGGACCATTTGAGGAAACTAAGGAGAAAGAACTTGCAGTTGATGACCATGAAGTATCTATAGATGTTGAAAAGCAAGCTCTGAGTGAGTCCAGTGATGCTGCTTTAGCTGTCTCAATCGCTGAGGAAGCTAGAGATACAGAAGCTAAAATTGAAGAAGAAGGGAAAAAAGAAGCCACAAAAGTTGAAGAAATAGATTCAAGTAATTATACTACTTCAGATGCTGGAGATGCTGAGGAAACTGAAGGGCTTGTCTCTGGGCTTGTGGATGATCACCAAAAAGTCTTGATGGCGGAAGAGAAACAAATTCAAGCTGAGGAAACTACTTTAGCTATCTCAATCGTTGAGGAAGCTAGAGATACAGAAGCTAAAATTGAAGAAGAAGGGAAAAAAGAAGCCACAGAAGTTGAAGAAATAGATTCAAGTAATTATACTACTTCAGATACTGGAGATGCTGAGGAAACCGAAGGGCTTGTCTCTGGGCTTGTGGATGATCACCAAAAAGCTGAGGAAACCACAGAGATAGCAGCTAAAACCGAAGATGTTAATACAAAAGTGGAAACAGCAATGGAACATCAATTTTCAAGTGATTCCACTAGTTCTGCTTCAGCTCCTGGAGTTGCTGAGAAAACAGAAGAGATTGAGGCTAAGTTTGTGGATAATAGCAAGGAACTGATAATAGAAGCTGAAAAGCATGTTGCAATTGAAACCAGTGGCGTTAGTTTAGCTGTTGTTACTGGTGATGAAGTCAGAAACAATGAAGGTAAAATTGTTGATGAAGAGAAAGAAGCAGCAATAGAACAAGTTCCAAGTGATTCTAGTACTTCAGCTTCAGCTAATGGAATTGCTGAGGAAACTGAAAGACTAGAGTCTAAGCTTATAGAAGATGATGGAGAGGTGCCGGCAGAAGTTGAGAAACAAGTTCAAAGTGAGGAATCCACAGACCTAGGAGCTGAATTTGGTGACGAGCAACAATTTTCAAGTGATTCCACTAGTCCTACTTCAACTACTGGAGTTATTGAGAAATCTGGAGGGATTGAAGTTGAACTTGCAGTTGACAAGCAAGAAGTGATAACAGAGTCTGGAAATCAAATTGAAATTGCAACTGAGATCAGTGATATTGCTTTAGCTGTTGTTACTTCTGATGAAGCTAGACACGATGAAGATAAAATTGCAAATGATGAGAAAGAAACAGTAGCAGAAGTTCAAGAACAAGTTCCAAGTGATTTTAGTACTTCTGCTTCAGCTAATGAGATTTCTGAGGAAACTGAAAGCCTAGAATCTAAGCATATAGATGATGATCGAGAGGTGCCGACTGAAGATGAAAAACAAGTTCCAAATGAGGAATCCACAGAGGTCGGAGCTAAACTTGACAACGGTATCAGAGAATTAGAAACAGAAGCAGAGCAACAATTTCCAAGTGATTCCATTAGTCCTATTTCAGCTATTGGAATTGCGGAGAAATCCATAGAGATTGAAGCTGAGCTTACAAATGACAAGCAGGATGTGATAACAGATGTTGAAAAGCAAGTTGCGCATGAGACTACTGATGTTACTTTAGCTGCTGTTACTGCTGAAGAATTCAGACAAATTGAAGATGATGAGAAAGAAGCAGCAGTGGAGGTTAAAGAACAAGTTCCAAGTGATTCTAGTAGTTCCAATGAAATTGGCAAATTTGTAGATGATGAGAAAGAAACAGTAATAGAAGTTGAAGAACAAGTTCCAAGTGATTCTAGTACCTGTGCTTCAGCTAATGGAATTTCTGAGGAAACTGAAAGGCTAGAATCTCAGCATATAGATGCTGATCGAGAGGTGCCTGTAGAAGCTGAGAAAGAAGTTCCAAGGGATGAATCAACAGATGTAGAAGCTAAAATTGACGATGGTGAGACAGAGCTAGAATCAGAAGTGGAGCAACAATTACCAAGTGATTCCACTAGCCCTACTTCAGCTCTCAGAATTGCTGAGAAATTCATAGAGATTGAAGCTGAACTTGCAGATGACAAGCAGGAAGAGAAAACAGAATCTGAAAAACAAGTTGCAAGTGAGACTAGTGATATTACTTTATCTGCTATTACTGATGCAGAACAAGTTCCAAGTGATTCTAGTTCTTCCTCTTCAACTAATGGAATTTCTGAGGAAATTGAAAGGCAAACATCTAAGCATATAGATGACGATCAAGAGGTGCCCACAGAAGTTGAAAAACAGCTTCCTAAGGATGAAACCACAGAGGTAGTAGCTACACTTGACAAAGGTAAGACAGAAGTAGAAACAGAAGCGGAGCAACAACGTCCAAGTGATTCTACTAGTCCTACTTCATTAATCCGAATTGCTCAAAAATCTATAGAGAGTGAAGCTGACCTTGCAGATGACAAGCTGGAAGAGAAAACCGAAGCTGAAAAGCATGTTGCATGTGAGACTAGTGATGTTACTTTATCTGCTGTTACTGCTGAAGAATTCAGACAAATTGAAGATGAAGAGAAAGAAGCAGCAGTGGAGGTTCAAGAACAAATTCCAAGTGATTCTATTACTTCCGGTGAATTTGGAAATTTTGAAGATAATGAGAAAGAAGCAACAGTGGAGGTTCAAGAACAAGTTCCAAGTGATTCTAGTACTTCCAATGAATTCTGCAAATATGCAGATGATGAGAAAGAAACAACAATAGAAGATCAAAAACAAGTTCTAAGTGATTCTAGCCTTTCAATTTCTGAGGAAACTGAAAGGCTAGAATCTAAGCATATAGATGATGATCAAGAGGTGCTTGCAGAAGCTGAGAAACAAGTTTCAAGGGATGAATCAACAGATGTAAATAATGGTGAGACAGAAGTAGAATCAGAAGTGGAGCAACAATTACCAAGTGATTCCAGTAGTCTTGGAATTGCAGAGAAATCCATAGAGATTGAAGCTGAACTTGCAGATGACAAGAAGGAAGAGAAAACAGAAGCTGAAAAGCAAGTTGCGAGTGAGACTAGTGATGTTCCTTTATCTGCTGTTACTGCTGAAGAATTCAGACAAATTGAACATGATGAGAAAGAAGCAGCAGTGAAGGTTCAAGAACAAATTCCAAGTGATTCTAGTGCTTCCAGTGAATTTGGAAAAACTGCAGATGATGAGAAAGAAGCAGCAGTGGAGGTTCAAGAACAAGTTCCAAGTGATTCTAGTACTTTCGCTTCAGCTAGTGAGATTTTGGAGGAAGCTGAAAGGCTGGAATCTAAGCATATAAATGATGATCAAGAGGTGCCCACAGAAGCTGAGAAACAAGTTCCAAGTAACAAATCCACAGAGGCAGGAGCTACACTTAACGATGGTGAGAAAGAAGTAGAAACAGAAGCCGAACGACAATTTTCAAGTGATTCCACTAGTCCTACTTCAGCTACTGGAATTGCTGAAAAATCTGTGGAGATTGAAGCTGAACTTTCAGATGACAAGCTGGAAGTGAAAACAGAAGCTGAAAAGCAAGTTGCAAGTGAGAATAGTGATGTTACTTTAACTGCTGTTAGTGCTGAAGAATTAAGACAAATTGAAGATGATGACAAAGAAGAAACAGTGGAGGTTCAAGAACAAGTTCCAAGTGATTCTAGTACTTCCAATGAAATCAAAAAAATTGCAGATAATGAGAAAGAAACAGCAATAGAAGCTGAAGAACAATTTCCAAGTGATTCTAGTACTTCCACTTCACCTAGTGGAATTTTGGAGGAAACTGAAAGGCAACCTAAGGATATCGATGATGATCGAGAGGTGCCCGTAGAAGCTGAGAAACAAGTTCTGAGTGACGAATCCACAGAGGCAGGAACTAAACTTGACAATGGTGAGACAGAATTAGAAACAGAAGCAGAACAACAATTTCCAAGTGATTCAACTAGTCCTATTTCAACTATTGGAATTGCTGAGAAATCTATGGATATTGAAGCTGAACTTGCATATGACAAGCAGGAAGTGATAACAGAAGCTGAAAAACAAGTTGTAAGTGAGACTGGTGATGTTACTTTAGCTGCTATTAGTGCTGAAGAATTCAGACAAACTGAAGATGATGAGAAAGAAGCAACAGTGGAGGTTCGAGAACAAGTTCCCAGAAATTCCAGTACTTTCAATGAATTCAAAGAAATTGTAGATAACGAGAAGGAAACAGCAGTAGAAGTTGAAGAGCAAGTTCCAAGTGATTCTAGTACTTCCACTACAGCTAATGGAATTTCTGAGGAAATTGAAAGGCAAGAATCTAAGCATATAGATGATCAAGAGGTGCCCGTAGAAGCTGAGAAACAAGTTTCAAGTGGTGAATCCACAGAGGTAGGAGCTAAACTTGACAATGGTGAGACAGAAGTAGAAACAGAAGTGGAACAACAATTATCAAGTGATTCCACTAGCCCTACTTCAGCTCTCGGAATTGCTGAGAAATCCATAGAGATTGAAGCTGAACTTGCAGATGACAAGCAGGAAGAGAAAACAGAAGCTGAAAAACAAGTTGCAAGTGAGACTAGTGATGTTACTTTATCTGCTGTTACTGCTGAAGAATTCAGACAAACTGCAGATGATGAGAAAGAAGCAACAGTGGAGATTCAAGAACAAGTTCCAAATGATTCTAGTACTTCCAATGAATTCAAAAAAATTGTAGATAATGAGAAGGAAACAGCAGTAGAAGTTGAAGAACAAGTTCCAAATGATTCTAGTACTTCTGCATCAGCTAATGGAATTTCTGAGGAAATTGAAAGGCAAGAATCTAAGCATATAGATGATGATCGAGAGGTGCCCGTAGAAGCCGAGAAACTAGTTCCAAGTGACGAACCCACAGAGGTAGGAGCTAAACTTGACAATGGTGAGACAGAAGTAGAAACAGAATTGGAGCAACAATTACCAAGTGATTCCACTAGCCCTATTTCAGTTCTCGGAATTGCTGAGAAATGCATAGAGATTGAAGCTGAACTTGCAGATGACAAGCAGGAAGAGAAAACAGAAGCTAACAAACAAGTTGCAAGTGAGACTGATGATGTTACTGCTGAGGAATTCAGACAAACTGAAGATGATGAGAAAGAAGCAACAGTGGAGGTTCAAGAACAAGTTCCAAGTGATTCTAATACTTCCAATGAATTCAAAAAAATTGTAGATAATGAGAAGGAAACAACAGTAGAAGTTGAAGAACATGTTCCAAGTGATTCTAGTACTTCCGCTTCAGCTAATGGGATTTCTGAGGAAATTGAAAGGCAAGAATCTAAGCATATAGATGATGATCGAGAGGTTCCTATACAAGCTGAAAAACAAGTTCCAAGGGATGAATCCACAGAGGTAGGAACTACACTTGACAATGGTAAGACAGAAATAGAAACAGAAGCGGAGCAACAATTTCCAAGTGATTCTACTAGTCCTACTTCAGCTATCGCAATTGCTGAGAAATCCGTAGAGGTTGAAGCTGAATTTGCAGATGACGAGCAGGAAGTAAAAACAGAAGTTGAAAAGCAAGTTGTATGTGAGACTAGTGATGTTACTTCTAAAAAATTCAGACAAATTGAAGATGATGAGAAAGAAGCAGCAGTGGAGGTTGAAGAACAAGTTCAAAGTGGTTCTAGTGGAATTTCTGAGGAAACTGAAAGGCTAGAATCTAAGGATACAGATGATAATCAAGAGATGCCAGCAGAAGCTGAGAAACAGGTTCCAAGTGACAAATCCATAAAGGTTGGAGTTACACTTGATGAAGATGAGACAGAAGTAGAGGAACAACAATTTCCTAGTGATTCCACTAGTCCTACTTCAGCTATTGGAATCACTGAAAAATCTGTGGAGATTGAATCTGAACTTGCAGATGACAAGCAGGAAGTGATGACAGAAGCTGAAAAGCAAGTTGCAAGTGAGACTGGTGATGTTACTTTAGCTGCTATTATTACTGAAGAATTCAGACAAATTGAAGATGATGGGAAAGAAGCAACGGTGGAGGTTCAAGAACAAGTTTCAGGTGATTCTAGTACTTTCAATGAATTCGAAAAAATCGAAGATGATGAGAAAAAAGCAGCAGTGGAGATTAATAAACTAGTTCCAAGTGATTCTAGTACTTCTGCTTCAGCTAGTGGAATTTCTGATGAAACTGAAAGGCTAGAATCTAAGACCGTAGATGATGATCTAGACGAGCCTGCAGAAGCTGAGAAACAAGTTCCAAGTGAGAAATCCATAGAGGCAGGATCTAAACTTGACGATGGCAAGATAGAAGTAGTAACAGAAACAGAGAAACGATTTCCAAGTGATTCCACTAGTCCTACTTCAGTTATCGGAATTGTTGAGAAATCCATAGAGATTGAAGCTGAACTTGCAGATGACAAGTATGAAGTGAAAAAAGCAGCTGAAAAGCAAGATACAAGTGAGACTAGCGATGTTACTTTAGTTGTTGCTGCTGAAGCATTCGAACAAATTGAAGATGATAAGAAAGAAGCAACAGTGGAGGTTCAAGAACAAGTTCCAAGTGATTCTAGCAGACTAGAATCTAAGCTTATAGATGATGATCTAAGGGTGCCTGCAGAAGCTGAAAAACAAATTCCAAGTGAGGAGTTCATAGAGATAGGAGACCAAATTTATAATGGTACGACAGAAATAGAGACAGAAGTGGAGCAACAATTTTCAAGTGATGCCACTAGTGCTACTTCAGCTATGGGAATTGCTGATAAATCTGGAGAGATTGAAGCTGAATTTGAAGATGACGACAAGCAGGAAGTAGAGCCTGAAGCTGAACTTGCAGATGACAAGCAGGAAGTGATAACTGAAGCTGAAAATCAAGTTGCAAGTGAGACTAGTGATGTTACTTTAGCTGTTGATACTGCTGAAGAGTTCAGAAACAGTGAAGCTAAAATTGAAGATAATGAGAAAGAAGCTGCAGTGGAGGCTCAAGAACAAGTTCCAAATGATTCTAGTACTTCTGAGGATACTAAGAAGTTAGAAGCTGAGCTTACAGATGAAGATCAAGTGGTGCAGATAGAAGATGCGAAACAAATTCCAGTTGAGGATTCCACAGAAGTAAGAACTAAAGTTGAAGATGGTAGGATAGAAGTAGAAAGTGAAGTTCAGAAACAATTTCCAATGGATTCCGTTAGTCCATCAGCGATTGAAACTGATGAAAAAACTAGAGAGATTGAAGCTGAACTTGCAGATGAAAACCAGGAAGCAATAACAATTGCTGAAAAGCAAGTTGCAAGTGGGACTATTGGTGTTGCTTTAGCTGCTGTTACTACTGCTGATGAAGTTGAAAATACTGAAGCTAAAATTGAAGATGATGAGAAAGAAGCAGCAGTGAAGGTTCAAGAACAAGTGCAGAGTGATTTTGGTATTTCCACTTCAGTGAGAAGCAGCAGTAAAATTGTTGGGGAAACTATAAAGTTAGAACCTAAGCTTATAGATGAAGACCAAGTGGTGCTGACAGAAGATGCGAAACAAATTCCGGTTGAGGAATCCACAGATATAAAAGGTAATGCTGAAGATGGTAAGGCAGAACTAGAAAATGAAATTGAGCAACAATTTTCAACTGATTCTGTTTGTCCTATTTCAGCTATTGAAATTACTGAGAAATCTGAGGAGATTGAAGCTGAACTTGCAGACAAAAGCCAGGATGTGATAACAGAAGCTGAAAACCAAGTTGCAACTGAAGCTAGTGATGCTACTTTAGCTGTTGTTACTGCTGATGAAGTTGGAAACAATGAAGTTAAAGTTGTAGATGATGTGAAAGCAGAAGCGATAGAAGTTCAAGGACAAGTTCCAAGTGATTCTAGTATTTCCACTTCAGCTGATAGAATTTCTGAGGAAGCTAACAAGTTAGAACCTAAGCTTACAGGTGAAGACAGAGTGCTGCTGACAGAAACTGAGAAACAAATTGCAATTGAAGAGTTCACAAAGATAGGAGCTAAAGTTGAAGATGGTAAGGCAGAAGTAGAAAGTGAAGTTGAGCAGCAATTTCCAAGTGATTCTGGTACTCCTACTTCAGCTATTGGAATTGCTGTGAAAACTAGAGAGATTGATCCTGAACTCACAGATGAGAACTGGGAAATGCCAAGAGAAGTTGCAACCGAGCTAAATGATTCTACTTCAGTTATTTGTACATCTGATGATGTCAGAGAGACCAAGGTTGAAAATGAAGGTGACGAGGAAGTAGTGACAAAAGTTGGAGAACAAATCCCCATTGATTTTGGTACTTCAGCTGATGTAACTGAAGATGCTAAACAGCCAGAAGTTAAACTTGCAGATGATAACCAAGAAGCTGCTGCAGATGTCGGAGAACAAGGTCTAATCAAGTCCAGAAGTGATATTTCGGCTGTTGAAAGTGCTGAGGAGAGTAGAAAGGCAGAAGCTGAGCTTGAAGATAAAAAGCAAGAAGCAGCACCAGAAGTTAAAACGCAAGAACTGAAGCAGAGAAATGAAGTTAATGCTACAAATGACATCGGTCAAGTCTTAGGTGAGGAAGAGAGGGATAATGAAACATTTGATGACACTTCAGACAATGCAAACGACACCAAGTTAAAGATTGTAGATCTGGTGAAAGAAGATGCAGATAATAATCACACTTCAATTGTACAAACTGCAGGCGAGATCTCACAAGCAACAGTTGAGGTCAAGAATGAGAAGCAAGATGAACTAACACAAATTGAAGAACAATCACTTGCTGAAATAAACAAGATTGATTCTGGTTGTTTGATTGCCGGATTATCAACCAAAGAAGAAAAACCTAATGTGATCATTGAAAGTGTTGACAAGGAAGAAGACATCTTAGAAGATAAGGTATCCATGGATAATCTCAATGATGCAAATGTAATCAGTCAAGTTCCTGAAAGCATTGTTGAGGAGGTGAAAGACCCCGGAAATGATGAGATTGTCAGAGATATTGATGATCATCCACAAATAGTGAAAGACATGAATATTGAGATGAAAGAAGATACAATCACTTTGGTGGAGTCTTCAAATAATCTTGATAATGGTACTGGGACTAATGATGGATTTGAAGGAAAGGAAAGTTCAAAAGACCTTGAAATAGTAGAGCGCAAAAAAGAGGATATCTTGAAAGTTAACAAAGTGATCTTGGATGAAAACTCAAAACATTCTTATGTTCCTGACACTACTGAGTTCTCCACTAAGATTGAGAACTTTCCTGATGTTGTTGAAGTAATTGAGCAGAATGATGGCGAGATCTTAGAGAGCAGTAACACATCATCGGTCATGATCGGGAGTGAAGTTGCCAAAGAAAAGTGTGAAGACTCAGCAAACAAGAATATAACTACTGATGAAACAGCTAAATCAGCTGGTGAAGAGGGTGATGCTTCGAATAATTTGTCAATGGAAAATAAGATATCCGAGGACAAAGAAGAAAAGGAAAGCAAGGATGAAAGTGTCAAAGGAGACTATATCAAGGTTGCTAAAGATATTGATGTTAGCAAGGAGGTTGCAACTGCTGTTACTGCACTTGACGAAAGCTTGTCTCCAAAATCTGCTGATTTTGTAAAGGTAGAAGAAGAAGAAGCTCCTAAAGAGAGTGCTCCAGCTAAGTCCTCTCCACGTCGTTCAAACAATATAATATCCAAGGTCAAGCATCAAATTGTCAAAGCAAAGAAGGCAATCATGGGGAAATCACCAAGTCCAAAAGACATGGCACCAAAGAACAAAGAACCCAAATAGATCATATAGCATAAGACTTCAATTATTTGTGTGGCTTATTTGTATGTTGAATCCATGTAAATAATTATAGGTCCTAGTGGAGTGTTTGAGATCCTTGCTTCAAGCATGCATGTATAATTTAGTATCTTCAGCAACATTCAGCTTATTGTATAGTTATGTGTTTCTTTTGTCTTTGTTGTTATTGTATTTAGAGGTTTGTTATTGGGAAGACATTATTTGGTGTTAGTCTTCAATGTATTTGTTTGGTGCTCTAAATATATTCAGTGTTATTTTTGTTGCTGATACAACGGTGCATTAAAATCTTTCAGTAGATCTTTTTAAAATATATTAAAGAAGGCATAAAATTAGAAATTTATCAATTCAGCATCGTCAATAAATAGCAAACCACCTAATAAATTCCAGCATCAATATACTACAATAAAACAGGGCTTCAGAGATGAAAATTTCCGTATCTAAAAGCCATTTTTCCGTCTCTAAATATAAAATACTAAAAGAACAATAAACATGTTGAATGTTGAATATTAGAACTCTAGAGTAATATTGATGATGAATAAATAATTTTACTAATAAAACAATAAATATTTTAAAAAATTAAATTAACAAATATCGGCGCCAACGGAGCAAAAGCCGTGCCAGGCAGCTGCGACGGCCGCTACAGCCGCGGCCAAGGCAGGGCTTCTGCGGCAGCGGCCCAAGCAACGTCCGCTGCTCGATTTGGTCGCGCGCGCTGCCAGAACGTCGGCCGCCTAAAGTGATTTGGGCGCGCAACCAAGGCGGCAGTGGCCTCGGCAGAGGCTGCGTTGTGCTTCCAAGGCGTCGGCGGCAGCGCTATCTGGTCGCGCGCGCCTCCGCAGCAGTGGCCGCCGACAAGACCAAGGGCGTGCGAAAACAGGATCTCCTGCCGAGAGAGACACGAAAGAATAGGGTTTTAATTTATTAAAATAAAATAAAATAATTTATATAAATTAAAAACGAAATTTATTTTTGTTTAAATTTTTTATGTAAATTTAAAACGGTATTTATTTCTGTTTAAAATTGTTTAAATAGTTTTTTTAATAAATAAGATTTTTTAAAAAATAGCAATATTGATCAGTCTGAAGTTGAATATTCCTGAATCAACTTGTCTGGTTCATTCCGTTAGACCATCTCCAATCATAAAATCTATTTTGGTGCTCTTTCAACATCAATTTGGTATCATTTCAACATCAATTTTTTTTTCAACTCCAACCAAGAGACACCATTTCCTACACTAAAAAGAATATTCCTTAGAATATTCTATTTTTCCATCTTATAATATATATTAATTTCAACATATATATTAATTTGTTAAATATTTTTATTATGATCATAATTATTAATAAAATTAATATTTTTATGGTACATAATAACTAATTTTAATTATGATCATAATATTATATTTTTTAATTACAAGAAAATAAATATTAGTACTTCCTTCTTAATTTTGGTGGAAATAATTTTGTATACATACTATTATTTAAAGATAATATACAATCATAAAAAATTAAATAAAATATTTTAAATATTTTCACAAAACAACTAACATTTCATTGAAAATACATTTCACAAAACAACTAACACTTCATTGAAAATACATTTTACAAAACACAACTAACACTTCATTGAAAATACATTTCACAAAACAACTAACACTTATATATTTTAATTATCAAAATTACCATATTGTTCCCACAAATGCTCAATTAATGCATTTCTAAGGGCAAAGTGAGCATTTCTATTTTTGATTACTTCATATCTAGCCAGAAACTCTTGAAATCGGGTATTGTCATCTACTACTATATCAACATCTGCAGTCGACGAGTCTTCACCTTGATCAACAATTGATGCATTCAGGTCGCGCTCATCTTCAATTATCATATTATGCATAATAATACATGAAGTCATTATATCATGTAAAATATTTTTCTGCCAAAAACGTGAAGGTCCAGCAACAATTGCAAAGCGTGATTGAAGCACTCCAAATGCTCGCTCAACATCTTTTCTACATGCCTCTTGTTTCATTGCAAACAACTTATTCTTTGTACCGCGCGGATCATGAATTGTTTGAACAAGTGTAGACCATTTTGGGTATATACCATCAGCTAAATAGTAACCCATGTTGTACTCTTTTCCCTGAATGACATAACGAGCAGGGGGAGCAATACCTTGAGCAAGGTTAGAAAAAAGATTAGAAGACTCCAATACATTAGTGTCATTGTTAGATCTGGGTAAATCGAAATATGCACGTCATATCCAAAGATCGTAATCAGCTACAACTTCTAGAATAATTGTTGACTTTTCACTGCGACTAGAATATTGCCCAGCTCATGCTGTTGGGCAATTTTTCCACCTCCAATGCATGCAATTTAGACTATCCAACATACCAGGAAAAACACACTGCTCACCAATATGAAGAAGTCTGACAACATCATTAGCATTGGGTGATCGCAGGTATTGTCCTCCAAATACTTCAACAACAGCACGATAAAATATTTTCACACTTTTTATGACAATTGATTTTCCTATTTTGATGTACTCATCAGTAGCGTCTGCTGGTACACCATATGCCAATATTCGAAATGCAGTTGTCATTTTTTGTAAACCTGACAAATCGAGTTTCCTAACTCCGTCTCTTTTCTGCACAAAATAATTATCATGATTATTAACCACATTAAAACTACGCATAAATAAATTTCTTCCCATTCGGAATCTTCTTCGAAACATTACAACATTATATGTAGGATTTCCGATAAAGTAATCATTGAATAGATTACAATCAGCAGCTTCTCTATTATGATTGATCACTATGTGACCAGGAATAGATCTTCGATATTTTGACTTTGTTGCTTTCTTCACTCAGATGATTCAAAATGACTTGATTGTTGCGGCAAATCACTTGAGTGATAAGTCTTCTGTGTGCTTCAAATATTTCATCATCTTCAGAGCTTGAGGATGATAAATTTGACATACCTTCATATCTAGCATTCATTTTTTGATATGAAGAATGTGGATGAATTATTTTCAATTATGATATGTATTTAATGGAAACAAATTATTATTTTTACAGACGATGGAATATCATAATGCACACATCATTATCATTATTTCAGAAGACAGGACATCACAATGCACACAAAACATTATTATTTTGCAGACAACAGGATATCACAATGCACACACCATTATCATTATTTCAGAAGACAAGACATCATAATGTATACACAACATTATTATTATTTTAGACGATGGGACATCACAATGCACACACCATTATCATTATTTAGGAGATGGGACATCACAATGCACACACAACATTATTATTTTTGCAGGCGACTGAGACATCATAATGCACACACCATTATCATTATTTTAGGAGATGGGACATCACAATGCACACACAACATTATTATTTTTGCAGGCGATGGGACATCACAATGCACACACTATTATCATTATTTCAGAAGATGGGGCATCACAATACACACATAACATTATTATTTTTGCAGGCGATGAGACATCACAATGCACACACAAATCTTATACAATGCACATAAGTTTTTCCTATATAATGGCATACTAGACATGGTCATCACAATGCACCTTTACTCTTGAAAAAAATGAGTTCGTCTCGTTCATCATCCTACTTAGTTGAAGAAGATAAACATTTATGTCATGTTTATTTTCAGATTTCTTAAAATTCAATCATAGGAATGAACCAAAAGAAGGATCAATTTTGGGCAAGAGTTGAG
>JBBMKF010440692.1:0-13568 GCA_037834155.1 Curcuma caesia
AATAATTTTAATTAAGTTAGAAAATGATATTTTAATATAATAAGATTTTATATAAATATTGATAGAATAATTTTAATTAAGTTAGAAAATGATATTTTAATATAATAAGATTTTATATAAATATTGATAGAATAATTTTAATTAAGTTAGAAAATGATATTTTAATATAATAAGATTTTATATAAATATTGATAGAATAATTTTAATTAAGTTAGAAAATGATATTTTAATATAATAAGATTTTATATAAATATTGATAGAATAATTTTAATATAGGACAAAAATCAAGTGACTTTTTGGCCTTTCTTTTTTATTTATTATCTAAATAGTATTATATTTTACCTCAATTTATTTTTATTTTTAAAAATATTATTATTTTCAATAATATTGTAGTAATTGTGAGATCATAATTTTTATATAGTTATAATAGTTAAGATTATATAGCTGCTACAATTACTAATTAACTAGTATAATATAATGGTAATAAGAAATAAAATATCTATGTTATATTATGATTTGTAGCTACTATAATATAATATTGATTAGAGATAACTATTATAATTATACAATAGTTATCATCTCGTAATTATTATAATATAATATATTTTCTATATTGCATTAGTTATAATTCGTAATTACTACACCATAATATTAAGTAATTAATATTGATAAAAAATTTAAGTGCTTTTATTGTAGCAGTTATAAACTATAATTATTATAATATAATATTAATAGTTTGATCGGAGTTGAAGTATACATGTTGTAGTAACTATAATTTTTTAAGTTCTACAATAATACTAAATAAAAATATATTTAGCCGAGATGGTATGTTATTTTGATAATAAATAAAAAAACTCTTTTAACTATTCCAATAAAAAGCATTTTTAATATTTTATTCTATTATTTGAATTTTTTAAGTAATGTTAAAATAAAAAATATTTTTGAAATAAAATTATAATAAAATATTTTTTAAAACCTTTTGAAGATAAAAGAAGCTCTTTTAATTTTTGCCTTCTCAAATCTTTTAGAAAGTGAAAAAAGATACGATTATAGACAAACTTTTGACTTGTTTTTTAAAAAATTTTGAGTAATTTATGAAAAGATGCTCTTTATAATCAATAATGGTCAAAAAGTGTCCCTATGATTATTCTTTACTTTAAAAAAGAAAAAGTATAAATTCATTTACAAAATAATTTATCATCCAAAAGAAATATATAGAAAACAATATTAATATTCTACTTATTATTTAAAAAAATTAGATTTAGAGGTGCAAGGTAATTAGAAAGATTGACTTTCCACTCTAAAAATTAATATCGACTAAAAAAAATTAATGTTGTAGTTATAGTGTTTAAAAGCTCATAATGGATACTTTAAAACTCGATATGGAATAGGCATAAGTTGATCTATAAAATAACTTATGGTTAATTTTTTTTATTAAAATAAACTCTTTTAAATATAACATATCAATATTCTACTTCGCAAATTAAATTAAAAATCTGCTCGCACTTTAAATTTTTTTTTTCACTATCAAAGTGGTTAATAGGGTTAGGTTAAATAAGTTTGGTAGGGTTTAGCTAAGAGTTGGTAGTCAGTGTTTCCTCTATGCCTAGGACTAGTATTCAATGTTCTCAAGTTGCGGGCAAAATTGAACTTCTTAATCTAAACTTTAAAACATGCTTTTTGTCATTGAGTTGTATTTTCAAAAGAGCTACTTTAACTTACTTTAGTCGTGCTATTCGTGTAGATTAGCATATTGCTCGTCCCCTTCATTGCTCTTATCCTTTTCTTAAAAGATAGGGGACCTCTTTGTGATGAATGTCGCGGTCCCTAGTCATTCAAATCGATGATAGGAAAAATGATATGTTACATGAAAAATGTAGCATGAAACTCAACATGACACACTCCACATGACACACTCAATTGCATGGATATGGATCTCACTATATGAATGTAGGACCCATCGCATGGAGTGTGTCATGTTAAATTTCATACTACATTTTTCATGTATATCATTGCTCGACTTAAATGACTCGAAGGCCCTGTCATTCACCAACAAAAACAAGCTACTACTCACAATTTTACGCAGGACTTGTATAATCCACACGAGTACTAAAGACCCAAATTGTTCTTCCTCTCCCTTGCTCACGAGACTGATAAGTTCTTCCACATCTCTAGCATGATCAAAAATTCCAGTTTCTGACTCGGTCCCGGCTCATAGCTCGGCTACGTTGAAGGCGGGGAGTTCCTGCCGCGACTTGGCCGCTTACCACCATTGGCGATGGTGCTACTTTGGACATCGAAATAGCATTACCTGTCCCAGTGGCAGCTACAGTGACCCTGCGAGCCAAGCAGGCGATGAGGGCTGCGCATTGCCCATCATCCTCTGAGCTTGAACTTGAAACGGAGTAGCTCCTGAACGACGGCGATGGGCTACCAATGTTACGGCATGCAAGGCAGGTCGAACTCATTGTCGCGAGACGTAAATGAGCACAGCAGCACTGTGATACAAGAGCCAATTATTAGGAGGAATGATTGAATGCCAAGTTAACAAAAAATAAAAATGAAAACACTCAACAACAAGTTTACGATGGAATACACATCAATTCTTGCTTAGAAAGAAAAAGAAGGGAGTAGTGAAGATATAAAACAGACTCTCAAGTCTTCAAATCCACAAGAATTTGAAATGTGGTACATCCAAGTCTACCTAATCAGGCATATCGAAACGCCCCTTCTCACCAGACAAGATGACAAGAAAATAGCAATAGATAATGCTTAGCTCCTCGACGTGTTTGATTCAGAAGCTACGAATATCCTAATCATTAAATAGTAATGCTGCAAGACCACTCTACTACAAACAGGAACTTTAATTGCAGACCTAGACGAACATGCAGTTACAATAAGATGAACAAATTTAGCTTATCCGTAAAAAGGTTTAGTGTATCTATTTTCAACCCATGAACACTTTTGAATTCAATCCTTCATGCAAACTTGACTACGAAGAATCTTCATCTACCCAAACACTTGTGTCAACGAGAAACAACAAATACCACTAGTGAAAACCTCCAGAAAATAATGCATCAAATACCTAGGTTCATATGGATACTCAGACCTGGTCATTGTACATCATAAAGTTATATTAGAATAATTGTTCTATATCTATGAAAAATATTGCTTTCAGTTTTAAATCCTAATCATTTTATCTTACGTTTCTTTAGCTTTCATGTCACCCAAAAAACTTACTTTGTTATGCTTCTCATTTATTCAATATGATTACTTCACTGACCCAACACAACTACCCGGTGTCTAAGAAGATCTAAAAAAACATTTGTTCTAATATTATCTGTGTTTCAATTGTAAGTTCTACTTACAATCAAGAGAGAACCCTTTGTCTAGTTTTAAAATAACACCATGCTACTGAAGAATAATGCTACTATATTTCATGACTCTAATCCATAGAGATGGTGATTAGAAGATACGCAAATTATGTCCATAATCCATATTACAAAGCCCCTCTGTAGTACAATGGATCCCAAATGTTAAGATTATAAGAGAGAAAAAGAAAAGATCAGCACTGATACCCATTTAATAAAGAGGTTAAAAGTGGAAATTGAACAAATAACGCAAGGTAAAGCTAGAACATGGAGAACAGTCAGTAACCATGTGTCTTCCTCAATATCTTTGCAAGAGTTACCAAAATCTAAGATGAAACCCGATTTGGGAAATATGTTGACGCGCAGAGTGAATAATAAAAATATGACAGAGAAGTGACTTAAGGCAACATCTTGAATTAGTTTGTGTGCTAATAAAAACAGTATATGTGGAGCTCCAAGATTTGGCAGGATACCAAACAAAAACCATATATGCCACCACTTATGCGTTACAAGATAATCAAACAAATGACTAAAGGAAAAGTCCATGCCGTAGTATTATTTTCAAACTATTGCATCAGTATATGCTAGATAAGTCCACGCTAGGGAAGGGCAAGCAAAGAGAGAACTTGGTGATATATAAACATATGTTATCAAAGTTCCAAAATTACTATTGCACTTGAATCTTTTCAAAGTCAGCAATCCAATCCAAGACAATTTACATGACAATCAAGTTAATTGAGCAGAAAATGTGGTAGCAAATTTCACTTTAAAACTTTTGCTCCCTTTATAGATACCCCATCTCATACCTATTTGAAAATTTTATTGAAGCATTTAGCTAGTCTTATTCAAACAGTTAACATCAAACAAATTTCCAGTGTGCTTATCGTATTCATACAAGAATCTTCCTTCAAATGTAGATCCATAACTTTGCACAATTTAAATAGGCAACCATCTTTTCTTTCTACCATTCAAGATCATACCTTTGTTGTTCCCAAACCACAATTCCAGATAATGAGGCTTGCTGCAATCGATTAGGATTCAACCATCAAAATCAACGAAACTAATAAAACAAAAACGTACAGTATTAACAAATAAGAAAGACAAAACAAAAAAGTGGTAGCTATATTCTTCCTGCTAAAAAGTTAGGGGAAAACAAAATCATCACGTCGATCAACAATCATGATCTCGTCAAGATCAGATCTGGCCGAGAATACACAGAACAAACAGATAGGATAAGTCCGAGCGAAAATCCAGGAAATCAGAACGATCGTAAGAAAACACAATCATGGAAGGGGGAAAAAAATCGACGCAGCATGAATCCAGCAAAATGGCTATGGCGGAAAATAATCAAAAAGACAAAATCTTAATTTAAACTCTAAAGGAAGGGAGAAAATTTACCTTTCTCTCTGACTCTACCGTTCCTCCTCCGATCGAATTAGCTCCGCGAAGAAGGAACTGAGATCGGAGGGACCAAGGGGGGAGGGGGAGAGAGAGAGAACGAAGAAGGAACTGAGATCCAAATCGAAGGAAGAGATTTTTCACCTTTTGTGGTGGAGGTGGACGACCATTATTAATCATGTCAAAAAATGCCGTACTATTTTGACTTCCAAAGTGTTTTTTTTTGTAATATTTTTTATTTACAACGTAAATCGATTTTTTTATACTTAAAAAATATATATAAGAACAACAAAAAATAATATAGTTGAAATTTCAATAGAACTTTTTTAAATATCCATTTCTAACTTGTATAAATTATAATGAATAAATAAATAAATAAATTTTAATATTTAAATAAATAAATAAAAATTTAAAATATGAAGGTAAATTATGACTGCGTATTATTCATTTAATTTAGCATGTTGATAAAAAATTTATTGGTTAATATAATTTATAAATTTTATTCACAAATATTTTTTATTATTTAAATTTATTCATTTGATTAAGATTATGTATATTGAATGAAAATTATTTTGTATTAAATTTATTCGCTTGTGAATCATTTTTTATTAAGTCCCTTGCACAATTTTTTTTATTAAATAATTTATTAAACTAAACAAACAAACTTAGCATATATATATTTAGTTCGTTGCCGTTCATGAATAATATTCGTAAATAATATTCTTCAATCAATATTTATGATCAATAAAATTCTTATCAACCTATAAAATAAATAAATAAAATATAAAATAAACAAATAAATTTGTATATTAAACTTAATAATCCATCAAACAAATATAAATTGTAAAATTTTAAATAATTAAATAAATTTAAATTGAGAATTTGATATATTTAAATGAATAAAAAAATTAATTAAATTTGAATAATCATTTTAATAATTTAGTTCATTTTAAACGGTTTGATTCGATTAAGTTATCAAATAAATTTGAGTATCATACAATTTGACGCTTGACTCGTTGATCGTTCTAGCAGCCATGACATCCGAGTCTCACAGTCGCGATTTGTGACCTAGCCGCTATAGAAAATGGAGCATTTTTTTAAAAAGATCCTCTGGTTAAAATATATATCCAATAATACACCAATATTATTTATCACTTTAATACCCTTCCACCGTCCTCATTATTTTAATAGGAACTTTTAAGGAGTATTTTTATAAAATAAAAATAAAAAACACCGGAAGCCAATTTGTGAAATGTCGTAAGTGCCCTTAAACCATCTGTCGCATTCCCGTTTGCTTGTCTATGGTTACGCAAACATTATTTATATTCAAAATTTGAAATATCACATATTCGTCGTGAACATTATTAATATAATTATTCAAATATATTATTTTATAAGTTTAATTTGAAGGGATTCTTTGTGAGGTTGTTCCATCGCATTCACTTAACTTTTTTTTTACATGATATCCGTACGAAATTGTGACCGCCGAACACGTGGTGATGTGGTGGATACAGTGCGTTGATAAGAGATAGGATGTTTTTTAAAATAATTAAAAGTATACCTAATGAAATAATTAATAATGTTAAAGTGTCACATTAAAAGTTATTTATTTTTTTTATTTACTTATGTACATAATAATCGAACAGTAGATGTGAAGATTAGTTGATTGGTAAACATTAAAATATACGAGTCAAAATCTAAATATTTAGATCTTGGAGTATGGTACAATGACAAAGTACTTTCATAGTTCAGATATTTATGAATTAATTTTTAATTATAAATTAATTTTTTTGAGAAAATAATCTTGGAATGATATATGTGGAGTAATATATCATTCACACCTCTAGATTTATTTTGATGATTGTGAGAAACCTTCATGAGATTGATCTTAATCGATTTAAAGAGTTAGATTCCTAGATTATAAAAATAAAAGTCTCCAAGCACATTATTTGAGCTTTTTAATTTATTTTGATGATCGATAGAAAATTTTCGTATGATTTAATTGATTATCTTAAAAATTAATTAAATCGTAAAAATTGAATACTTATATTATTAAAAAAAAATAGTCAAGAAGCATGACTGACACGAGTAAACTTGTGATTATTGCGAGTGAGATCGCAATAGCAAGAAATGGATCTAATATTGTTCTGATCCACCTAAAAAAACTTATATAAGTATTATTTTATAAACTACAATTGTCTATTTTCTTTTGGTGTTTAGCCTATCCTTTTCCCACTCAAAGTTCAACTCACCTCTCATTTTTTGATCTTTCCTTAGCAATAGTCATGACTTATGTCTTTTTTTTTATTTTTAATATCTTTTATTTTTAATATCTAATTATAAAAGAATAAAAAAATAAAAGTAATAAAGCTGATTTTATTAATAAAAAGAATAAAAATGGAATAAAAAATAATGTTGGTCTTCAAAATCCAATACACAGCTTAAATACCAATATCATTATGGTATTGATTTTTGAAAACCAATACTATAATATTTTGAAAATTTTAAATTATTTTTTAGCACTGTTAGAAGGATGCTAAAATATTAAACGAGAGTTTATTTGGACTCAGGTTTACTAAATAAACATATAGAAGTTGGAATGAGTCTCATTAGAGCTCTCTAGATCCATCAATAGATTTTGATTAAAACCCATTGATGGACCTAGGAGACCTATATTTCTAAAAACATGCAATGAGATGGAAAATGTGAATGTGCAGAAGGGAAATATGGTGAAAATCTTAGTTTGAGTCTTCTACACAAAGTTGTAGACATGTGCCAATTGATACAAAGTTTGAAACTTTTTAAACCTTTTGAGCAATGTTGAGAATGATTTACAATGATAACGAAGGGCACCCTTAAACTCCAAGGTACTACAAAAAACCTACAAAAGTTGGTCTTTGTCCATCAATAGATTTTGACCAAAACTCATTGATATACCTAGAAGAATTAGATTTATTAAATTTTATAATGAGATGGAATGTGGAGTGTGTAGCATGTAAATATGGTGAGAAATTTTGATCATGAGTCTCCTACATGAAATTATAGGCTCGTGTCAATTGGTACAAAGTTTAAAATTTTCTAAACCTTTTAAGCAATGTTAGAAATTATTTTACGATGATAACAGAGGACACCGTTGGACTCCAGGATACTATAAAAATTTACTGGAGTTGGATGAGCTTGATAAAAGCTTTCTAAATCCATCAATGAGTTTTGAAACTTGGATTTCTGAAATTTTATAATGAGGTGGAAGATATGAGTGTGTAGAAGGTATATATGGTGTCCAATCCTAATCCGAATACGCGTAGGCGAAGTTATGATCGTGTGCCAACTAGCAAAGATTGTGGTGCCGCTTTTTAAAAACTAGCACCACAATGACATTGATTTTCAGAAACCAAACTGTGTTTGTTCTAATCATACATGGTGGTGTTGACTTTTAAAGATTAGCATTATCGTGGTGCTTGTTTTCAAAAACCAACACTACAATATTCTAAACGTTTTAAATTGTTTTGAACACTATTGGGAGTGCTTTAAAATAGTAAAAGAAAGCTTATTTGAACTCATTTCACCTAATAAACCCAAGAGTTGGAATGGATCCAATCCGAGCTCTCTAGGTCCATCAATGAGTTTTGATCGAAACCAATTGATAGACCTATACGACTTGGATTTCTGAAAAGTTAACATGTAATTGAAAAGGGTAGTGTAGTGAAGTTATGTATGGTATCATATCCTAGCTCTGAGGTCCCTATGATAAATTGTGTAAGCGTCAATTTCCTTAAAGTTCAGACCTTCTAATCTCTGTTATTAATGATTTCAAATTGATATTTTTGAGCACATATAAACTTTGAGGAACTTTAAAAAACTATAGCACTTGGAATGCGATCGAAGCTCTCTAGGTTAAAACCTATTGATGGATCTATTAAGAGTTTTAAATTTTTAAAAATCTGTCATTAAATGGAAGAGGGTAGTATAATGAATGTATTTATAGTGCCCATGACTAATTCTGACATTTATATAAGAAGTTATGGATAAAAAGTAATCAAAAAATATAAACTTTCTTTTAACCTCCGAAAAAGTGTTAAATGATATTTTTGGGGTCGAAACCTGACCCGTTATAGGATTTACCCTATAACAAATATAAATCTCTGAATGAACTTTGATTTGGCTCATAGAATGTCATATTCTAATGCCCAAGTTAAAAGTTATGGCTTCTGAAAGTAAGTATTTGACATATACACATAATTTATCGTAGGAATGTCAGAATCAAAGATGAACACTATATATGCCTTCTAGACACTAATCTCTCCTATTTCTTTATAAGTTTTCATAAATCTAAATCTCATAGGTCTATCAATAGATTTTAGTTCATTCCAACTCATTTAGGTTTCTACAATGCCCGAGAGTTCAAAGGTACTCTTTGTTATCATTGTAAAAGATTCCTAGTATTACTCAAAAGGTCTAGAAAGTTTTAGACTGTGTCAATTGACACGATACTATAACTTTGTGTAGGAGACTCAGGATTAAAATTTCTCACCATAGCTCCCTTATATATACTCACCTTTTCAATCTCATTATAAATTTTTTAAATTTTTATTTTCTAAGTTCATTAATGGGTTTTGACTAAAATTCATTGATAGACATAGATCGCACTCATTCCAAATTCTATGAATTTATAAGGTGAACTTGAGTCCAAATAAACTCTCATTTATTATTTTAAGGCTCTCCTAATATTGCTCAAAACGATTTGAAACTTTCAAAATATTATGGTGCATATTTTTGAAAATCATAATGGTGCCGATCTTCAATAATCAATATCAATAATGTATGATCAGAATCAATATTGTGGTGTTGGTTTCTAAAGACTAGCACCACTATGTGTTGGTCTTTGAAAATCATCATAGTCTGTGCTAATTGGTATATGGTCATAATTTCGTCTACGTGTATTAAAATCAAGATTGGACACCATATCTATATTCTACACACTCCCTATTTTTATCTCATTGTAAAATTTTAAAAATTTGAGTCGTTTAAGTACATCAAAGAGTCTCGGTTAATACTCATTAATGGACCTAGAGAGATCTAATCAGACTTATTACAACTCTTGTAAGTTTCTGTAATGCTCTGGAGTCCAAGTGTGCCCTCCGTTATCATTATGAATGATTCTCAACAGTGCTCAAAAGGTTTAGAAAGTTTTAGACTTTATGTTAATTGGCACGGATCTATAACTTTGTGTAGGAGACTCAGGACTAGGATTTCTCACCATATTTCCCTTCTACAAACTCACCTCTTCTATTTTATTGTAAAATTTTAGAAATTCAAGTTATTTAGGTCTATCAATAGGTTTCGATCAAAATCCACTAATGTACCTAAAGAGATCTGATTAGATCCAACTCCTATGAGTTTATTCGGTTAACTCGAGTCCAAATAAGCCTTAGTTTATTATTTTAAGGCTCTTTCAACAATCTTCAAAATGATTTGAAACTTTTAAAATATTATAGTGCTGGTTTTCGAACAACAACACCACTATGGTGCTGATCTTCGAAAACTAGCACTACAGTATGTAAGAAGAACCAACACTGCAGTGTTAGTTTTTGAAAATCAACACCACAGTCTGTACTAGTTGGCACACGATCATAACTTTACCTAAGTGTCTTAAGACCTTGATTGAATACCATATATATCTCCTACACACTAACATCACTCATCTCATTACAAATTTTTAGAAATCCAAATCTCTTAGGTCCATCAATGAGTTTCAGTTAAAATCTATTAATGGACTTAGAGAGTTTTGATCGGGCTCAAACCCATTCATGTAGGTTTATGTAGTGCTCAGGGCCGTGGTAGGACATCGAGGTTGTCACCCAGGCACTTGCGGTTCGATCCCCAACTACAGCGTATTTGCAGAAATTTTCCTCCAAATGGGGAGCGCAATTAAAAGATGATGAGCGTTTGGGCTGGCCACTGCGTGCACTTCTCGATTTACCCTGGTGGCCGATGGAAAACTTCCGTGGAACCAGGCCGATCACCCCAGAGATGGTCAATGAGGCTAACTGAGATTTATCAATGTAGTGCTCAGGAGTTTAAATGTGCCTTTCATTATCATTATAAAGAATTCCTAATATTACTTAAAAGAGTTTCAGATTTTGTGTCAATTAACATGAGCATATAATTTCGTATAGGAGACTTGAGATCAGGATTTCTCATCATATTTGTCTTCTACACACTCACCTCTTTTATCTTATTATAAAATTTCAGAAATTTAAGTTATCTAGATCCATCAATGGATTTCGGTCAAAATTCATTGATAGACCTAGAGAGCTTTGATTGGATTCAGTCTAACTCCTATGGGTTTATTAGATGAACTTAAATCTAAATAAGCCCTAGTTTATTATTTTAAGGCCCTTTCAATAGTTTTCAAAATAATTTAAAACTTTTAGAATATTGTGGTATCGATTTTCAAATAGCAGTACTACTGTAGTGTTGATATTCGAAAATCAATACCATAGTGTGTGAGACACATCAACACTGTGATGTTAGTTTCTGAAGATCAGCAACACTGTGGTACTAGACTTAAGAAATCAACACGAAAGCTATTTTTATTTATTTTAATTATTTTTATTAATAAAATCAATTCTGGTTATCAATTTTATTTTATTTTATTTTTTAATTAGATATTAAAAATAGTATATATTTAAAAATAAATAAAAATATGTTTAGTTTTTTATTAATCTATTTTTATTTTTTAAATTTTTTATTAAAATTTTAAAAATAAAAATAAATAAATTTAGAAAATTATTTATTAAAATTTAAACGGCATTTAATTTAATTTAAGAAGAAAAAAAGAAAAAAAATATTGCATGAAAAAGAAGAAGAAAAAGTTGCTTGCATAAAAAAAAGGATAAAATTGAAATTAGATAAATTTTTTTACTAAGAATTTAACTTTGACGTACCTTTTAAGAATTCTAAAAGCGTAGTATGTCTCGAAGATCTTTCATTGATCTTTAAGTCTTTTTCCATTATCAAATAATTTGTATATCACATGTTCATTGTTCTGTTGCTATATATAAAGACTTCTGTGGAACCACATATCAAGATATTTTATATTTCATCTGTAAATAGAAAATATTCAATAAATCCACGTAAATGAAAAATGTATATATATATATATAATGATTAAATTCTATAAAATTAATATAAAATAAGACAGCTTGAGAGAAAAAAAGAACTTTGAGAGAAAAAATCTTAATTCAACAAATTACAAAATACAGTGTCCATAACCCTTTTTTTTTGTTTTTGTCCTTGTTCGGTGGAGTATGCAAAGGCAAACAGTGACACGAAAAACGAACTAGAACGTCTTCTTAATTATTATTAAAATGTACAGTTTTTATTTAATATTATTAGAACTACCATAAACTGATCATTAAAAGTATCATCCCTCTACTTTAAAAATAAAATTATTTTTCTTATGTTACACTTTTTTTTATAATAATGATAGATAAATATATATCATCAAAATATATAAATATTAAATTAGATCTGAGTACATATATATCTCTAAGATGTGGTATACATATGATTATATTATTGTATGAATAAATTCCACATTTAAAAGATCACCATCATAAACATACAAACATGTACTTATATATTCATGAACTGCTCATTCATTCAAAAATGAAAAAATATCTCTAAGATGAACTTATATATTTTGATTCTACTTTGAGTGTACTTAACTCTCAAAATATATTTATACAATATGTACTTATTTTTGAAAAATGAAAAAATATCTATGGGATAATGAAAAAAGAAAGGAGGAGAAAAAAAAGAGAAATAAAGAAAATGCTAGTCGACAAACTAATTTAAAATTTATCCATAAATTATTTTTATAATAAATAAATAAATATCTTACTATCCATCCTTTCTATTTTAGACAGCCTATTAAAGTTCTCCCTAATTAATTATAATATTAAACATATTTTTAAAAAAATATTTAAAATAATGAATGGAAATATAAATTAAATTGATATTAGATATTTTAACTTTGATGCATAAATATAATAATATAAAATAATTTATTTAAACATTAATAGCTTTTATTGATTAATTTAATATTTTTAAAAGCTTAATAGTAATGGCATAAACTAGAATTTTAAGAATTAAATTGTGTTCACTATCAATAACAAACGAGGAAATAATCCATCAACCCAACATCCATGTGGTCACTCTCAAGACAGTTGCATGATTGGAAGACTAGCATTCGATGTGGTCACTATTAAGACAGTTGCATAATTGGAGGGCGGATCCAAAAACAAAGGAACTGAGCAGTGCTTTGAGTGTGGAATAGGCCTGATCCAAGGTCAAATTTTATTCAGACCTAACACGGACCCAAGTTAACTTGCTGATTATCTATTGATGTGAGTTAACGGGCCGAATCGAACATAGAATAATCTTAAATCGTCGCGAATCGTGAATTAGTAGTTTTGAATCTTAAACTATAATTGTTTTAGACGATTAAAATATTAAGGGTCGATGTTTCAGAAACTGTCCAATCGAAGATTTTGAATTGTCGAACGGACAATTTCAGTCTAGGGAAGGAATGGATTAAATAAAGTACAATTACAAAAAAGGACTCATGCATAATAAATTTAATAGAGAAAACTATTTTATAAACACTTTTTTTATAATAAGTAATAAAAAAAATTAGGTTGGGCCCAAGGCCCATGATAGCTATCGAGAAGATCCGTCCTTGAAGGATTGATATAATTGTACCATTGGACAAATTTTTGAAAGCCGGCCATCTTA
>JBBMKF010440911.1:0-13564 GCA_037834155.1 Curcuma caesia
GCTACTTAGTATCCTTAGTATCGGCAATGGTTCTGAAAAAATCTCTAAAAGGGTGGTGAAATTTAGATATTTCCACCTTGTCGAAGTAAGGAACCATGGCATATATGTTTGGAAGAGATTCCATGTCGAATGTCGGACTAATCGAGACAAAATTTGTCTAAGAGAATGAACTAATATTTACCACATGAATGAATACATGTTTGCTACTTACTCAATGCTCAATTACATAACGGATGCATTAACTGATGTTAATGGCGTATTTGTAACCTCTCGGGCGAAACAATCGACTACGGTTAGTGGTGTTTTGATCCGGGTGAGTTAAGGCAATAAGTGGTTATTAACTAGTCATTTAACGTTGTCTAAAGTTGGAGTTCTTATAAAAGAGGAGGTCATGATCTTGAACAAGAGTACATAAGCAAAAATAATCTTCATCCACTTATGTTCTCTTACTGGCTTTCTCTCTTTTGTGCATTCGCTAGACAGATCCACCCGTGATAGCCTTCGAGTACTATCTTAGTTTGTCGTGACCACTAGTGTTTGGTGGAGATTCACGATTTGTCGTTGTATCTTAAGAAACAGACGACCCACGTCAATCTCAAAGCACCATCGGATATGAGGTGAATATGTTTTAAGGAAATTGTGTTGAACGCAAGCATCAATTCTTTGCTTCGGAGCACTCGGGGGCTCAAACTCGGGAACTCAGACTCGGCGGCTCAGATTCGGGGACTCGGACTTGAAGACTAAGACTCGGTGGCTCGGACTCGAGGACTCGAAATCGACCACTCAGACTCGATGATTCAGACTCGATGACTTGGACTTGGGACTCGAACTCGAGGACTCAAACTCAGAGACTTGGACTCGACCACACAATGCAACCTAGTCTTCTAGGCAACTCAACAACCATTTAAAAGAGCTCATCCTTCTTGCTTGGCTGCCTAAGATTATCAATTCAGGTCATCTTAACAAATAAATCAGAATTGAAATACTATAATTTTTAATTCAATACATTTTCATAATATCTCCATCAAATATTGTCCAACAGATAGATGTTCTTCTTCTTTGGTGCGCCTACTAGGTAAATCCGGAGATCACAATGCCTATTTACAGAGGGAGGTGGCAAAAGGCGATGATTGAGGCGAACGAGAATGGGAGAAGGCGATTCCCTTTCTCTATTGCCGAATTAGTAACTCATTTTATGTGCACAATTGAACGGAAAAGGAGGTGCATTTTTACGATAGCTCCATGGAGTGTGAAGAAATAGAAGGTATATTACTTTTTTTTTATGGTCGAAGCCTTAATTTGACCTCTAGGAGAGTACTGTTTTTGAGCTTAATTTGAGTGGACATTCAGCATCTTCTTTCACTTGGAGATGATCTCTTAGCTTAATTACGGTTTTGAAGAATAAAAAGGATGGGGAAGGAGCTGTGTTTTTTTTCTCATGTCAAGTCGATACCATGCCTGTTGATGAAATTTGAAAGTCAGTAGAAGGAACACTAGCTAGCTATATATTTTCTTTAGCAAAAGGTAAAATTCACCACCTTAGCAGTCTCACATATGGTCGACTTCATGACCATTTGTGAGGAGGTAAATCAAAAAATTATAATTAAAATATTAAATAAACTATTCTATATCTCACATCATGAGCCCAAGACCTACATTAATGGTTGAATATATATATATATAAGAGTTTAGTAGACAAATCTCTCAACCACACGAAGAACCCCAGCCCTCAAGGAGGTGCCCAAAATAGGAAAGAACTTTCTTCTTAATTAATTAGCTTTTCTAAGGTGGCATTAACTAATTATTTTGGAAGGTAATTAATTAACTTTGTTTGATCGTGCATGTGTTCTCAAGTATGTCCCAACTAAGACAAAGTGAAATGACACTTGATGAAATGTTCACTAATAATACCTTAGTGAGCTAGGGAATTGCAAATAATGCACATCCTTTATTAATTAACTAATTAAAAAAAGCTTCAGTGTACTTCAACTTGTTTTACATAATAATGCAATTAATTAATAAAAGGTTTTTTTTACTCCTTATATTCAAAGAATGCCCTTAAACAAAATGGAAATTAATTAATTAATTAGATTTCTAAAATATAATATAGTTTTCCATATTTTTATAATTGATTTATAGGAAAGAAATTCTTACATGCATCATCTATCTTAACTCATTGCCTATCTAAAACAAAAACTAACACTAGAAAGAAAGTTTTCACTAATTAACCAAATAAACCCTTAAATTTAACACCATCTAGCTTCTTCCCAATTCTTAGCTATAAATTTACTCTATTATTGGTGTCATTCAAAATGAAAACTATAAATATAAATTTTTCACAAACCAAACCATCTAACTATTCCTAAGAAGCTAGCATACAAATTAATAAATAAAGAGTAAGAGAAGAGTAATCATTCAATATTATTCCTAATAATATATAATAATAATGAATACTCAAAAATTAAACAAATTAAAATCAAACAACATCCTTAAAAACCTTAAATTCAACACCATCTAGCTAGCTCCTATATATGCAATTGATAGATGCTTTAAGTAATGATTCTTAAGAAGCATATGTATCAAGCAACAAAGAGTAGGGTGATCATTTTGATGAACCAAACACACCTATCTTAGCTCGATCGGTGCAATATTCATATATAGCTAGGTAGCCACCCAAAACGCTTTGCTACACAAGATCCAAGACTGCAAAGAAAGACGACACCATCAAAATGAGGCATTCAGAAATGCATGGTTTTGTTTGCTTTACTCTGATAGCGCTGATCCCCTCCAAAATAAAGGCAAAGGTAGAGTAGAGTGATCATGTTGCACATCTTCTCCTTCCTTTTGATTTCTTTCTTTTTTTCTCTGAAACTTTATTCACTTCCTTCTCCATTCAAACTGCTGCTGTTCTTCTTCTCTTTCTTTCTCCCTCAGGAATGGAGAAAGCAGACTGCAACTGCCACTTTATTCATATTTTTTTATTCTTTTCCTTCCTTGGAGCACGCCTTTTTTTGCGTCTGTGTTCTTTATTTTTCTTTTAATACTTTTTTTTTTTTTGGGTTTGAACTAATAATTAGAGATGTGTGCTGTGTCTTTTGCAGCATGTTGTTAGACCCAGCTTTTTGACTGGGAACCAAAACAGGAATGTGAGACATACTTGTTAGAGGAGAAGCATGATATAGGAACTCCTATCAATGCGGAGTCTCAAAGAAGGATCAAATCGCTATAGTTCTAGATTTGAGAATGATAGTAGAGAATGCACTCATTGTTTGGTTCGACTAGATGTTTTGATTCCGAGTGTACATGGCCCTACCTTAGTCATGACCTTAAGCAAAGGATAAAAAGGAAAAGATACTAATCTTTTGTTCTTTTGTGCACAGGAAGAGTGTGGCTTTGTTTTGTCCCTTTGCAAGTTATAATCACTTGGATGATCTTTATGCAGGCCATATGATATCATGATACATATGATCTAATCCAAAATGATTGAGAAATGAAACAACATCTCTAGGAAACTGTGTAGTTTCTTTTTTGTTGTTGTTGTTGTTGTGTTGTTTTTTGTTTTATTTCCATTGCTTTACATGAAAGTGTGAGACCAGTCAAAAGCCCTAAAAAGTTCTAAAGTTTTGCCCTAGTCATTATTTTGCATAATTCTGATTTTTGATAATATATATTTTAGATTTAGGGTTGCAAATTAGTTGATGAAGGTTCAACTTATGGAATTGGTGAATGTTTTCAAAGGAACACATGACATACAAAAAATGAAAATTTATTTGTTGCACACTCAAATATATATACAATTAGGGTAGGACATCTCCATCATCACATAACTAATGGCTTCTCTCATGTATTTATTCTCTTCATTACACTGTGGAACCCTTTTATTTCTTGTTTCATGACATGACAAATTAAAGAATTTTAGAGATGCCCTAGCTAACCTTTTAAACTTTGCTCTTGGAATTTGAATTGTAGGGCATACCTTTCACTTTCCATTTCCAAATCAACTTTAGATGCCAATTTAACCTCCAACACAAGAAAAGCACAATCCAACACCCATTAGCACCACTTAACTCCCTACTTTTGAACTCTAAAATAAAATTTTATTTCAAACTTATAATTTATGATCGCTTTAATTTGTTCAAAATGTTCTTCGAGTTTCAAATTAAGTTGTCAAAGTGTGTTATGAAGTTTCCTGTTTATACCTCTTATACTTAACTTCATAGGGTAGAATAGTTTTAAAGACATGAAGCTAGCTATTCCATTGAATTTGAAATACAACATACTTTTTGATCCAAAAACAAAAAATAAAATACAAAAAATAAAATGAAAATTCTTTTAAAATGTTGATGTGAACCCCACAAGTCACACCACACCCCATGATCCAAAAAAAAGTCCATGCATTATACGGTGCACCAGTTAAACCACAACTTAAGTCACGACCTATCTCTTACCCAATAAAGCAAGCAAGGAGCTCGACTACTCAGCCAGCTTCACTCTCTTCTTCTTCTTCCACTTCGAAATCGTCTTCCTTCTTCCATTCCATTCCTCTCTGTTTCCTTAGTTCTCTCTCTCTCTCTCTCTCTCTCTCTCTCCCTCCCTATATATATAGAGAGAGAATAAAGCACGCTTTTTGAAGCAAGAGAAGCAGGAAGTACTAGCATGAGGACGGCAGCTGGTTGCATTCTGCAGCACGGCCTCACGCCGGCGGCAGCCGCCGTGGTCGGACAGGCCGTATCCCTAGCCCGGAGGCGTGGCCACGCCCAGGTGACCCCGCTCCACGTCGCCACAGCTATGCTCATCGCCGGCGGGCCCCTCCGCGCTGCCTGCCTCCTCTCCCACTCCCACCCCCTCCGCTGCAACGCCCTCGACCTCTGCCTCAACGTCGCCCTGAACCGCCTGCCCGCCTCGCACCACGAACGCCTCCTCCCCTCACTCTCCAACGCCCTCGTCGCCGCCTTCAAGCGCGCCCAGGCCCAGCACCGCCGCGGCAGCGCAGCCGCCTCTGACACCTCCTCCGCGGCCCCGCCGACGCTCCTTGCTGTCAAGATCGAGCTGGACCACCTCGTCGTCTCCATCCTCGACGACCCCAGCGTGAGCCGCGTCATGCGCGAGGCAGGCTTCTGCAGCACCCAGGTCAAGCTCAACCTCCAACAGTCCACCACCAAAACGAGACCAAATCCACCCAAAGCAAACCGCGACGACGAAATTCGCGTCATGGAAGCCCTTACAAGCAAGGAAAGGCGGAACCTTGTGGTCGTCGGAGAGTGCTTGGACGCCATTGATGCAGTAGTCCGAACTGTAATAGACAGAGTACAAAACGGGGGAGATGATGTACCAGAGGCTCTAAAAAACGCTCAGCTCATCACACTCCCACTCTCCTCCTTCAAGAACACGACAAGATCAAATTTTGATCAGAAAATTGCAGAACTAAGAGACCTCTCCAGAGATTCCAGGGTTAGGACAGGGCTTGTCCTGTACCTGGGAGACCTCCAATCCATTACTGAAGAAAACAGAGCCATTAATGGTGATGCAGTGGAGCAAGTGATCATGGAGATTAGAAGCTTAATCTTTAACGGAAGCAACACTCGAAGAGTATGGCTTATGGGGATTGCAACCTACCAAACTTACATGAGCTGCAAGGTTGGGTACCCTTCTTTGGAAGCTCTTCTTGGTCTTCACCCTCTCACCATTCCTGCCATAAGCTTGGAGTTAAGCCTCAATTTTGATAGGTAATCAATCAATTATCTCATTTCTGGAAAGAAAAAAAGAGAGATTAAATTCTCTTTTCATGTCCTTTTATTCATCTTTTCTTGTTTTGTTTTCTTCAGTAGTTCAGGTTTCAATTGTGAAGCAGAAGCCCAAAGCATCAACCTTCCCTCTAACAATTTCTGCAATGACTATTCAGTAGCTTCTTCAACTCTGCCTTCTCCTTGGCACCAACATTACAAATGCTCTTCGGCTTCTCCGCACGATGAAGATGAATCTTCATCGAATTCTTCCATCTCCTCCTTCGATCAGCTCCCCCTGAGCTTGCTTCCGAATCGACAAAGCCTACAGTCATCTCCCATTTCTATGTTCAATAAGTCGAATCCTAATTCATGCACCTCAAGCAGCACCATGGAAGTTGAGTACATTCCCAAGTTCAAGGAGCTTAATGCGGAGAATTGGAAGATTCTTTCTGATGCATTGGAGAAGAAGCTTCCATGGCAGCAAGAAACCGTTGCAGAGATAGCTAGCACGGTTCTTCGAAGTAGATCAGGGATGATTAGACGAAAAGGAAAGCCGTTTGTGTCGAATTTTGCGAAGAAGGAAACGACATGGTTGTTATTCGAAGGTGAAGATGTTGAAGGTAAAAGAAGGATAGCCGAGGAGCTTGCAAGCCTCATATTTTGCTCGCAATCTAACTTTGCCTCAATTGGCCTCAACAACTCCCGACTAGTCGATGATGTTCATTCTCCTTGTAAGAAAAGGCCTAGAGTTGAGGTGAATCAAAGTTGTCTCGAGAGATTATTCCAATCTATCAATGAGAATCCACACCGTATTATCTTGATCGAAGATATTGAGCAACTAGATCACCAAACCCAAATCAGTTTGAAGGATGCAATGGAAGGCGGGAAATTGAGGAGCCATTGTGGAGCACAAGTGAGCCTAAGTGATGCAATTATCATTCTAACTAGTCGCAAAGGCTTCAAAGACAAGTCCGAGCATGAGAAAGAAGTAAACTCGCATCTTTCATTGGATTTGCATCTTTCAACCATCGTGTATCATGATGATACCGAAGATCATGTTTCATTCGATACGGTTGAGCTTTCGGAGTTGGTGGATGGCACATTCTCCTTTAATTTTCTTCGTCAAGACTTGTAATGGAATGTGAGATAATATAGAGGCTAGCTAGCTAGGGTTTCTTTTAGATAAGAGTTTTGATTTGTTAGGTAATTAGATGGTTGAAGCTTGATGTGTTGAAACACTTGTAAATTGTTAATCTTCTTTAAATTGGTTTAGTGTTGGCTTTACTAAGTAATAAGTAGTTGTTGCTTATTGTTCTTCAAATGCTTTGTTAATTAAGAAAACTTTTCTAGAAGAAAATCAATGTTTTACCTAATTTGATTTCCTACTAATGATGATCAATGCTACTTTTTTATATTATTATTATTATTATTTTGATTCACATGAAATACTCTCAAATTTAATTAGGACACAATTGATTACCACTTCATTTGGAATATATTTTAAATGATTCTCTAAAATCCATTGGACAATATAGATTGAAGTTGTCTCCCACTAAATGCTTTTGTTAGAGTGAAGCATGATTGATGTGTTATATAGTATGATAAATTCTTTTAGGGATAAACTCTTCCATGATTTGTTAGTAATAATTCTAAGGTTAGAATACATTTTGAGGAGTTATATAATGTGATGCATCAAGGACAATGCCTTACAAGAAATGTAGGAAGATGCCACATCCAAAATGATTTTAATAAGCTCATATTTCTACATAAATAATGTAATGACTTTGTCATCTAATTAATAAAACATTTATAAGACATAAAGATAAATACTTTTTTCTATCAAACCATAGTTTTTTTTTTACATTTTATCATGTTTGTTTCCTTCTTGATTTTCTAATTCAATTCAACATTTTTATATTGTAAAAGTTATTCTTTTGATTCAATGCATGAAAAAATGAACATATGACCAGACCAAATATATCATAATTCCCTTGTGTAATTTTTAAAGATTAAGTTTGATCCAAACCAAGGATTAATATTTTTCTTGTATTTTAATTGAAACTACAATTCAAAACATCCACTTACAAGCCTTTCATGTAGTGATGGAATGATTAATTATATTATTGTTTTTTAATTTATTGGGACTTATCCTAAAACTTTCTTTCTTTTTCTTTTCCATTATTTTTATAACTTTATGATATGAAAATTTATCTTTGAGATTATTTCCTAAAAATAAGGAGATAAAGTAATCTTTGTATTAATTATAAATTTGAAGTGGACCATTAATTAGGACACAAACTATAATTAAATAAATATAGTCAACCAAATTGTTCTCTTTTGACTTATTAGGCCTTATCCTAAAACTTGTGCTTTCTTTTCCATTGCAAATATTTTTTATTTTCCATTTCTTTTACATCATTTTAATTTCACCTATAAAAAATATAGTGACAAAGTAATTGTAAATACTATTCATCATAAATTTGAAGGGGCATTAATTAGTGCACAATCCATAATGAACTCATGAAAATGGAGGGGAAATAGAGAAGATTTATCATAAAAAAAGAAGAGATTTGATCATATTTTTTTTTGATCGAATTGTTTAATAATTCGCTAATATTATGTTTATCAAATTGTACTTGGATTCTTGTTTCAACCAATCAAATTAAACAAGACACAAAAAATAATTGAATAATTAGAAAAGAAAAGAAAAACACTACTTTTTATATATGCTTGGTGATGCAATTGGGAAAAGAATCAACTTTTTTTGCCATTTGCTTTATATATATTTCGTGATCCATCATCGAGGTCAAAAGATTAGTGATGCAAATTAAAGATAAGCATCGATCTTTAAGATCTTAATTAAAGTCATGTTGCACCCTAACAAGTTGATGACTCTTTATCTTTTCTCTTGCTCCACCTCTATCCCCAAAAGCAAAGTATTAAAGATTATACCCCCTCAGATGTTGACTATCGAATGAAGAGTTGCTTGTGCTTTCGGATTTACTCGATGAGTGAACTGGGGAAAGGATATGCCCACCTCAAGTATGGTTCAATAGCAAGACATTTAGCATATTAATCAAGTATTCACAATTTGAATCTCAATTACAATACATTGTAAAATATTTTTCTCTAATGGAATGAAACATATTTAGGATGTTAACTATTAGATGAAGAGTCCTTTTGTGTTTTCGAATTTACCTGATGAGTGAACTAGGGAAAGGATGCCCACCTTCAGGATTTGGATACCTGAATTATTAAGAAAATATATTAAAGATTATCATCTTAATTGAAGAATATAATTAGTGCATTGTATTTCATTTCAATTTAATAATAATTAAAAATTTTACTATTATATGAACGTAAATGAAAATACTTTGTCACTTTAAATAGAACAACACTAAGACAATAAATGTATAACATAAATGTTAATTTAGTGTTTTTTTATCATTTGTTCAATGCTAACTTTAATGATGAAACTAGAGTTTAATATTAAATTATCAAGTACTATATTATTATACTTCCAAAATGATTTTGCCCTCCAAAGTATTTTCACAAAGAAAAAATGTTTTTTTTTGTTTTATGTCAAAGTTAATGTAGTTCAATAAGGATAATAACTTTTAGCAATCAATCACGCACAAAAAATATATAAAAAATTGAGGGGTGCTAATGCAAAAGGTGCTACTTTTTCTTCTTCACTATCAGTGGTTAATGATTGATGTTTATTTATCAATATATTCATAGAGCCGAAAGAAGAACACCTTTCAAGTATTTTAATGTTTGTAGAGTTCACACAAGACTTTCTCAAGTGTATTAGATACACAACTCCAATAGTTTATTATCTTTCCTTTTTCAAAAAATGATGTTGTTGGACAAGATGATTGTAGATGAAAAACTAATCTTCATTATTCGATCATACTTTCGAAGCAATAACAAAACTAGCGTACACGAGCATTGCACATAGTTATCAAGTGGATGAATCTTTACATGTTGGGTAGGATCTATTGCCAATCGCATAAAATATGAGTGGTTACGCGATGTGGAGCTCTATTTTTTATTTTTTTTGGTCTTTAACTACAAGACCATCTCTATTTCGGGTGAGAGTCACAAGATTAACATATCCTAAAATTAGTACTACACATGAAGGGCTCATTTATTTACTATTTTGTTGGTGTTGTTATGAAGGGTGCCTTTGCTTTTTAACATATTCTTGTGGGAAGAGAATTGTTGTTTTGGAACACAAGAAACCCTAATTTTTTATTTTTTAAAAAGGGGTTCAAGTTGGACATATTTAAACTAGGTATTGCATGATAGGACTGATTTTTTTGTTCAGATTCTACATAGTCATGCATTTAGGTTCATTGAATGGTCATCCAAATATAATGTAGGCATCAGCAAACATTTTAGTAAAAAATGAAATCCGCTATCTCAGCGGCCCCACGACCATCTGTGAGGCATTAGCAAATATGCATGCCTTGCATGTATTATTCTCTATGATTATGGAGTAGCCTTTTTCTATTTATTAATAATGCACCTCCTTCCTTTAATTTGTTGGATGGATCAGATCATTATATATATATAATGAGGATGAGGATGTACCATTTTATTTTCTCAAATTTGTGTATGAACTATTTCTAAAATAACTTATAAGTAATGTAGGACAAATTTTATGGAGCTAGCCCCTTTATAAAAAGGACCATGAATTGCCCTTCAAGGTGGAAGTTCTCTAGCAAAGTTGTAGTGAGCAATCATTTAGTCGGATGAAGGAGATGTGCAAGGAGGAGATGAGCAATGTGATGATAGAAATGGAGGATTGTGTGCGAGATGGCATTAAGAAAGTGATTGATCGTGATTTGGTGGCAAAATTTAAAAGATAATACAAAGTTTAGCTAGTTACTATGTACCTCATGTAGTGAGAACTTGATCAAACCACCATCGATAATGGTTAACATCCTTGAAAACGTGAGGGAACGTGCGGATGTTGCAAAGAGATTAGTAGATGTCAATGAGGTTCAAGAGAAAGAGATAGAGAGAGAGAGAGAGCAACAAAATCACAAGAGATGACCTAATTAGTGTTTACTAGTGATAACATGACTTAGTTAACACCCTAAGAACTTGAGATCAATCTAAAGAGATTAGAAGGAATGTCCAACAATGTATCTAGGTTCTATGGACAATTAAGTTGGCAAAGGTGAGCTAGGTTCCCAAATGGCAAGGGAAGCTCATGTGGTAGTGGGGAGTTCAGAGACGAGCACTTGGAAATCATGCGAGCAATGAAAGAGCTTCGTCAAGTAGCATGTTCCGCCAGTGGTTAGGCTTGCAAGGGAGACAAAAGTTTGTTTTGAAAATTTTCGACTCCTACTCTTCCCTCCCTCAACCATGGTGAGGTAAACAAGAATAAAGTTGCTTTTTTCACCCATTTCCTCTCTCATCTCCTCTCCTCTCCTCTCAATTCTTCTCTCTCTTTTCTCCTTTAGAGAGAACAAACCCCAAGTTTCCTTTTCTTAAACTATGAATTTTCTCCTTTAGAGAGAGAACAAACCCTAAGCCTCCTTTAGAGAGACATAATGCATGCATGCCATGATGCTTGGTATAGCTTTTAGTGAATGATGGGTCAAAGACAATATATATCTATCTAGCTCTCTGTGTGTGTGACCCATTTCCTCTCTCCTCTCCTCTCCTCTCAATTCTTCTCTCTCTTTTCTCCTTTAGAGAGAAAACAAACCCTAAGTTTCCTTTTCTTAAACTATGAATTTGAGGTAGAGTGGTGGAGACTAGCAGTGGAGACATAATGCATACATGCCATGATGCTTAGCTTGCTAATAGAGAATAGCTTTATTTATTTATTTTATTTTATTTTATTGTTCATTTATTGTTTCATTTGGGTGCCCTAAAGAGAGGACTGGCTGTCTGAAGGAGAATGGAGCAATCCCAAGAAAGCTAAAGGGGACCCTAACTTTTGGAATCAACCTCAATCCCAAGAAAGTTAAAAGAACCCAGCTTTTGGAATCAACCTTATCTGCCTCAAAATAAAGTTAAGTGAGATGCTGTTCAGATGGTGGAAGGTCTTCATTATTGTGTATATTTTCATGGAAAAGTTTAATTTGCTAGCTGTGTCACCATGGCAAATTAATCCCAAGGCAAGGCAAGGCAAGGTTATATGTTGTGACTTGATGTAGGGTACCTTTGTATAATTTTATATGAGTAGCCTGTCTTCCATGACTAGGCAATATATGAGGAAGAGATTGGAAGTGAAGAGGTACAAAGGCAAATCCAGGTCCTAGCTAGAGCATTACTTAACAACGTCATCATGTCTCTATAGGTCATGTTCAAAGTTGATTAAATAATTATTGTGTTGGAGAAGAATATTAAGCAGAACCAAGCACTGTAGGCTGAAACTATACATATAGTTAGTTCCATTCATCTTTTTAATTGTAATATATGTCATTGTTTTGTACTACTACAGTTTTGATTTGGTTCTTAGCTGGATAGTTTGGTTAAGGTGTCCCAATTTAATTTCATTGCATGTTAATGTTCGGATTTTGTGAGTTAGAAAGGGAATTGAATAGCTCAATTCACTTCTTGAACTAGAGCAGTGGAAATTTTGAAACAAACCAACCATGACACACATAACGTTAACTCGAATAATTTTACTAAGGGTCCATTTTAGCTTACAACTTCTACTAAACTTTTGCCTTTTCAGACAAATTTCGAAAGCAAAGAAACTTTTTTACACCAGGATTACAACAAGTTCACAAAAACAATAGCAGAAAACACAAAGAACAGAAAACACAAAGAAAAAGACTTTTACAATGATCTTGAGAGTTTTATTTTCTTTTCTTAAAAGGATTATTCCAAACTGAGTAGTAAAACATCAAATAGCTTTAGAGCACTTGAGCAAGAAAATTTTGAACTTTGAGCGTTAGCAGTGTTGCTACAATGGCTAATTTTCTCCTTTTATTATATCTACTCAATTTTTTCTGCAATTCATTCGACTGATTTCCTATACCAACAATTGATTTGGTCAATGATCAAATAACGACTTTTAAACTTTATGAAATTCTATCTAATTCTATCAATTTTCAAATATCAATCAAATTGATTAATATAATATATCAGTCGACCAATATGAATGATTAAATGACTAGTCAAATTGATTCTCTTCTATTCGTTTCTTAAACAACATCAGTTCACTAATTACACTTATCATCACTAATTACACTTATCAGTCGAATCAATTTTTTTTGTTTGCTTCTGAAACAGAATCAATCAGCTGATTACTCTTATCAATTGAATCAATTCTCTTCTATTCACTTTTGAAACAACATCAATTGACTGATTACCATTATCAGTCAAATCGATTTTCTTCTGTTTGATTCTGAGCCTAAATCAATTCGATTAATATAAATCAGTTCACTAAGACGTAGAATCAAAACTGAATAGAAGTCTTTCCAAAATATCAATCAATTGATAATTCACTTCCATTCGACTAGACCATTATTAGTCGAATGGATAGCATGATCAATCGACTGATGGTAATTTTTTATTATTCTAATAATTAAATTCACTTAAGAATTTTCTACTCACGTGTCTCTGTTACCTTATGTCAGATAAACCTCCTGTTCTCTGGACTTTTGATGCATCCTTTCTCTTCAATCTAATCCATCTGCACATTTGATCCCGTAATTTGCTCGATTTTTCTTCTCTTATCGATAATTTGATCATCGACCTTCTTAAACTTCATTTGCGTTACATCTAACCTTTTGACCTGCAATGACTTCCTCTTGTCAAGAATCCGTTCTTGCCAAGAATTTGATCCATGAGCTTCTAGACTTTTCTTT
>JBBMKF010441021.1:0-13564 GCA_037834155.1 Curcuma caesia
AAGTCCTAGTAGGTCGGGTGAACTGAGGGACAAAAAGTCCTGGTGGATCGAGGATTCAGACATCAAAACGACATGGGGGGGCCTGTGGTCCTTTGTTTGAGGGGAGTATTGTTGGGTTGCAAGGGTGCAAACATAGTCCCACATCTAAAACACATGGAAAAATCATGGGGTTAAAAGGATGGAAAGTATCTCCATTGGTATGAGACCTTTTGAGGAGAGCCCAAGAACAAAGTTATGAGGGCTTAGTCCCAAAGTGAACAATATCATGTCATTATGGAGATATTTTGATTCCATCGGTACTAACATAAACTACATGTGTTATTTCTTATTTATGGTAATTTGAGTCAATGACTATCATTGTTTACATATATCAATCAAATTCCAACATGCATGTTATCTTTTATGAGCCTTTGTTCCTTTCATAGCAACTACCTTATCTGATCCCTTCTTCTTCAGCAATAAAGTAGAATCCGCCATCCCAGCGGCTCCACACAGTCGATCTGACGATCATCTGTGAGGAGGTAAATTGAGAAGCTGCAGTTGGCCATGAGACTCTTGCCCACTTCAACAAGTTTGCTCTGTCATAACCAACTCAACTATACCCCGAGGGCAACCTTATCTGATCTCTCTCTTTGGGAAACAGTGACACCTAATTAACATCAAAATCTACATAAGTTGTTGCTCCGTCAAGACACATTTGTGATATGAGAGGTATGACATATATCCTAAGTTCTTCTCTATTCGGTCATCTCCGAAGCCTCACTTGCAGAAGACAATTCACTCTTTAGCCCCAGATGCTTAAATAATACAAACATGTCATCCTCATCACCATGACAACCTATTCTCTTGTCACAATCAATGAGTGATTAAGATGATGATGTTGCACTTTCTCATCATCAGTTTCTCATCATGTGCTTCCCTTAAGCGATATTTATGCACAATGTTCATCAATGACCACTCGATACTCTCTTCCACAAGTTCTAGCTAGTGGTTTTTTCAAAGTTTGTCGAACCAATTTGCTTTTCATATGTGGACAAGAATTCAAAATGACTATAGAATTTGATGCTCTCTATATGTAGCCTAGTTCCCCATATTTCATGAATATTGTGGGCTTCAAATGAATCTTTCACCTCAAGTATTAAGCTAATGACTCTTGAACGTTGTAAACCTTGTTTTATGACAAAAGGATTCAATCGACAATCAAATTACAATGACACTTCTAGTTTAATTATTAAAATTATATCTATCAAATTATAATTATCCAAAACTATCAATTCCAATTTATTGATTATGCTTTCAATGCTTTTCTTTACTATTATCTTGGTGTGTGTGCAAGTTTTTTAATTCAAGAAATTCATATATGATCTCAAATTTCTGGTACATCATTCATTGTTTGTCTAACAATTTACAAAGTCTGGATTCTTTAAACTAACTTTTCTCTATTCTACAAATATAATGATATATTTATGATATTCTGACAATGATCAGAAGGATATTATAACTCTACTTCGACTTAAATTTTCTATTTGAGACATGCATAATGCTCTTTTTTGTGGTACTGAGCTTCTTTCACATGTTAATATTGTTTTCTTCGTTCTCAAAGCAAATATATTACTAAGCTTCTTCAAAGAGCTAAAATTAATAATGATGATGTCCTGTGCCAGTCCTTTAACAACAAGTTTTAGGAGGATCATATTCATATCTAGATGATGCACTCGCTAGGGATCCTTGAGGATTTAGATCTGTAGTCGACCAACTACCTACGACAACAAGAGCGAAGAGGAGAGGACTAGAAAGCACCAAATTAAGGTGGTGGAAGTGGCCAACTTTAGGATTAATTTAAGGGAAAGAATATATTTTGATGGATCAACACGAGAATCGATCGATGTCTTCCTTTATTTATCCTGATGGAAGCACAAACAGAAGAAAATTATAGGACAGTGACATACAAAATCTTAATAATTACTCAACTTTAGGTAAGTAGAGGTTGATGGCATTGGCACTTTGGCAGGCAGACTGCAAAACAAATGCCAACCTGTGTGAGCTCAATTTTATGGCTTAAAATTAATACATATATATCTTTAAAAACAACTCCATAATTATATATTTTATAAACTTTTAATGCCCTTTAATCTCTTCCTCCCCAAATTTGTCCGCTCATTATGGCTTTCTGTTGCCTGCTCAGTGGCTCGACAGACGCAAGTAAAGTTGGATTTGCAGAGCCTGCTGCTTCCAAGGCCAAAGCTAATGATAAGGAGTGAGCTCGCTGCTGTGATTGGCAGAAAGTGGTTGCAAACCTGACATTTCCTGTATAACTACATGTCTGCCAGTGCAGTGTCGATGGCAGCCTTTAGGATGGGCGTTTACTTCGGTACTTGAAGCCACCCTGCTACCGTTCTCGATTGTAGCCAAGGGTCTCTTTCCTGCAATCCCAAATGGTTGGAATGCATTTCCTTTTCTTTTACCTGCTAGAAAATTATCAGCTTCCATCTTTGTGCAACGCCCTCTCTATCATTTCCACTGTATCTACTGATCAGTTTAAATGTTCATCTTTGTACAATTGAGCCGGAAATTGTTTATTGATAGTAGTCTTTATCATTTTCAGAGAAGATAAAGATATTTCAGAAACCATGCATATATATAGCTCATATAAAAACTTCTGACAGTAATAAAATATTCCTGCATTAGCTACATCTATAGAAGATTGAACTGTTTTTTTTCTTATTAGATAAGCATTACTGTTTCTGATCAATTTGGTCAGAAATTTAACCTTCAGAATATTAAATTAGGTAGATGTTTACCTGTGCTCACTCATGCTTGGATTCTCACTCTACCCGTGCATGTTATTAGCTTGGATACTGTTTCTTGCCAAACAGTGGGGACTCTCCATATTTACCATTGCTTTGTTTGACACTCATTAGATATTATTCTCTTGCATGTGGTGTCATAACACAAATATATAAAAAAATTCAGTATAAACATATACGTCTATAGAGAGAATCCAAAATAGTGTATATATGTATACCATACATTGGATGCACAGAAAGATATTCGATCAGGCGTCTCAAACTGAATGGAAGAAAAAGGTAAAGAAATTTTCTTCTCTCTCTCTCTCTCCATACTTCTTCTTCTTCTCTCTCTCTTTCTGATCAAAAGAAAAAAAAAAACTCTTTACATCACATACTTCTTCTCTCACTGTCTCCAAATGCAATTTACACAGTCCCTTCGGCTTTGGATTGCTTATCAGTGATAAAATCAGAATTCTTAATTGTCACCATGCAAAATAGCATTGCAATTTTAATTAAAAACTCTAGAAAATAAGAATTATTTAGTATTTGGATCTGTTGGGCTCAATATATAGTTTGCTGAATCCAATAAGCTGATCCTAAGCATCAGCTAATCTGGATCCTGATTGTGTTTTCTACAGCTCTGGCGAAACTGCTTTCTGAGGATGGCTCATCAGTGCTCTATTTCACTCTTTGCTAAACTCTTCGGTCTCCAAGATCTCCTTCTTGGGCAAGGCAGAGACGTGAACTTTCTCTACTTGTGTTCAAGCTTGATATATCGAAGCCTTTCAGGACGTCTCAAAACTATAACACTTTTCAAAGAGAGAGATCTGCCAGTAATTAATCGATTGATTTAACAGTTATTGTTCTGTAATAGATCTTGTGTAGTTCTTCAGTTGGATCGGATCTCTCCTTCAGGTTCTGAAAGTGCAATTTAATCAACTTTTCAGCTCCTCTTGTATAAACTACTATCAAATACAAAACAATTTCTCAATGCACGTAAACAGTAGTTTTGAATTCACATACAAAAAATATACAAATCAAAGATGCTCAACTTCAATGTATGCATCTGTTGCTAGCTCCTCTCGTATGCTAATTCATTTTATATACTTTCGATAATAATTAAAAGTGGCTCATGATCATTTAATTCATTCTATCTACAAATTAAACTCACGTCTTTGTTCGTTTCTTTCTACTCGCCTTCCCAAAGAAGAACCTATCGCCAACAAACTTCAGACAAAGCAATCATAAGTTGTGACATTAAAAAAATGCATATATCATCAATCACACATAAATGAATAAATTATAAATATTAATTACCATAGCATGCATCCTTACGTGAGCCACTTTCAATTTGGTAACTGTTATCATGATTCAAAGGCCATCCAAGTCAATCAGATTGTAATATTTATATATAAGCAGCGAATTTAAAATATATTAATATCATATAAATATATTCATAAAATATAAAAGACAGTAACTTCTACAATAGAACTATAGAAGCTCTAATTCCTGAATCTTTTTAATGGAGATGGATTTCAAATTCAAGAGCCTTCCTGAGACCAGTTGCCACTTCCATCTTCTCTACAACGAACTAGTTGATTACCCAAATCCTTATTTCATGTGTTAATTCTTGTACATTAATTTATACTCGCATCTTTGTCACACAAATCGTAAAATTACCAGATATGATCTATATTGAGTCCTTAGTGCGTTGGATCATGGAAGCCAAAGCCTAACCCGGGAGGAGGAGGCAGTGCTATGGAGGAGGAGGAGGAGGAGGAGGCGCCGCCTCCGACGAACGGAGGCGGGTTATTACGAGTGAAGGACTGCAGCTCGTGGACCTGTCTCTTGAGGAACTTGACGTAGCGGATGGCCTCGTCGAGCATGGAGGCGGTGTCCATCTTCGTGCCGCCGGGGACCAGGCGCTGCAGGATGCGGATCCGCTCGCTGATCCGCTCCCGTCTGAGTCGGGCCGCCACGCTCTGCGGGTCGTCGCTGATGCGCACGTTGCGGCGGCGAGGCTTCTTGATGCTGGCCGGGTCGATGTCCACCGGCTGCATCGCCGCGATCCGGTACATCATCTCCTTCACAGCACCCAAACTCTCCTCCTCCTCCTCCTCCTCCTCCCCCTCGGCCCCTTCCTCATCCTCGTCGTCTTCCCGGCCGGACTCCATGGCGGCCCGTTGGTGCTCTGTCTCGAACGGGTGTGGATCGAGGGGCTGAAGGAATTCGGAGGCGGTGTCGAGAGGGAACTGATTCCCCATACTCATCATTATCTCGAAATCCCATAAGCCGCTGCTGATGTTATCCATAAAGCAAAGGGAAAGGCGATGAGTATGGGCGAAGAGGAATTGGAAAGAGTGATGGGTAGCGAAGAGAGAGGAGAGAAATATATATATATCTATATATATATACAGAAGACTGCTGCACATATATTTATTGGCCCTTCTAAGTGAAGTCGAGCATTGGAGGTATACGGGGCAAACATCATTATTGCTTATTAAATATGAAATCAAACATCACTAATTTACCCAAAGTGTTACGTGTTTTTGTATAAATATCCATCAAAGTTTCATCTGTATGTTCATCACTACGTTAGCAGTAATCTCAGGAGTCTCCATTATGAAAACCCTAGCTAGCTCCACCTCAACGTCTGCCATCTCAACCTTCGTCCGTGATAAGAGAAGGTTTAGTAATTAACCTTCTTATAACGAAGTCTCAGGAACTAAAAGGCAAAAACAGCTGTGAATTCTTATTGTGAAAAGATTGCATGCTTTTGCATATCCCTAGAGACAGATCAACCTCTCTTTAGTTTCTTTTGTCAATCAGTGTGACCTCATATTGAGGCATGCAAAGCATTCAAATTCAATTTATGTAGGTTTCCATGGTTCCAGAAAAAGAAAAAGCAGACTTAGGTTTCTTTGAATCCAAAAGCCTAGTAGCGTGGAGAGGTGCTCCATTTGGCTAAAGATCATGTGATGCAAGTTGCAAAAGATAGATGTCTATATATAAATGTGAAATTCAACATGTTTTGGTTTAGATTTAGATTTCTCTGCAGATATCCAAGCCCACTGATGTACACGCGCAAGAACATGCATGACAGTGTGAAAGTGAGTGTATTATTTCATCGGAGGTATGCCAATTATTTGATCACTGATGCATGTTTAACACAATATTTTTAAGAGTTTAATTTAACTCCCTAATGAGCTGGTTGGTGCAAGAAGGATGACACCTTCTAACGATGAAATTTAATCTGGTATTTCATGATCATGCATATGCATGCATTCATGTTAAGTATTCTTGTAGTTAATCCTTTGCATTCATGTTAAGTATCCTTGTAGTTAATCCTTAATTAATTACTACATAGCTATTAATTCATTTTAAATGCGTTGTACATATTGATTGATCAGTATGCACAGGAGATTATTGAATATTATGATATTCAAATTCAATGGAAAAAGTCATGCATCAAATGAATAGGCACAGAAAAATTCACTTCGCATGCCATCAAAACTTCATTAAAAGCATCTTGGCAAATTGGTAAGAGGATACAATTATAATCCGTCGTGACTAACTGCAATTTCTCGATTTACCTCTTCACAAATGGTCGTGGGGTCGATCGTGTGGGGCCGCTAAGGTGACGGATTCCATTTTTTTTTTTGCAGAAGAGGATACAATTATAATCTTATAATTTACATTATCATTCTGCAAAATTAAATCTGATCGGCCCTGCAAAACTCATAATCTTTTTTTATGAGAAAAAGAAAAATGCATGCAACCTGTATATAAAACTCACTATTTTTTCATTGGGGGAAATATATTGTTGGAAAAAAATGAATGGAAAAAGGAGAGGTGGATGAAGGAAGAGATACCATTGTGAATGCTAATTTAGTCCCACATTAAAAATTTTAAGACAATATGATTGATTTATAATTTTCCGCAGAAGAAGAAGCTCTCTCACATGTGATCAATGTTGGGGGATACAAATTTAGAGTATGGATTGCACTAAACCTTGTTGATTAGTATGCGAGCACGACTTGTACGTGTTGAATATCAGACCAATCAAGATAAAATTTTCTCAAGTGAATCAATCAATGTTTTGCCAATTGAATTTTCATTTTTACTATTTGTTCAAGAGTGTAACGGAAGATTAATAAGGTGATTAATTGTAAATCCGTAATTGCCTGAGTGAGAGAGAGGAGCGAAATCTATAGCAAAAGAAGAAGATAATCCACTTGTGTTCCCCCTCGCTCTCGTTGTTGTGCATCTCTTGCTCAATAGAATATCTAGTAACTCTTAATTCACCACAACCACTAGTGTTTGGTGTGAATTACTATTTGTCATTTTATCTTGGGAAACATACAACCTGATCAGACAACTTCAAAGCATAGGCGGAGATTAAACGAATCTGTTTTAAGAAAACTGGATTGAACGTAGACCTCGGCTTCTTAGTTTCTAAATACACAAAAACTCACTCAGGAGTACTTTCTTGAGCACCTGAACTCCACGTCCGAGCACTTGGTATTTGGGCAATACTTGACAATCGAGCGATTTCTCTCCCGACTCGACACTCGGGCAAAGCGATCATTTGACATCTCCTCCCGAGCACTTGGATTCTAGCTACAGCTTAGTAATCTTAGCTCTCAGTTGACTCAACACACAAAATACTCTGTTGACTTATCATCCTTTGGTAGTCAAACAACTTGCCTCTCGACGTGGGAGAACTTGACTGACTTGGATGAGCTTAATACTCAACTATTCGGCATTCTGCTTCCCATTCGGACTCAAGAAGCACTTAGGAGCAACTCAACAATTACTATTCTGACTAAGAAAAAAAATCTTAAAGAGTTTTACAGTAATTAAAATAGGAGACCCCCCTCATCGATCATACTACGCATATGATTATTTTTTTTCATAAAAGTTCCGGAGTGATAAAAAATTAATAAATTAGTCGAAATCAGGCAGGCATTATTCACTACCAAAATACAAATGATAAATATATATATATATATATATATATATATAGGCATGCCTGCATGGTCCATAATCTAAGGGAGATGTGATCATGAACTTCTTTTCTCACGCTACTCCTTCTTGAGACTCTTTTACACGCTTAGTAATCCTCCATACAGATTGATATATATATTCTCTTAGCTTCTTGAGTGGCTCGCTCCTCAAGAAATCTTAAAGTCAAAGTTTTTCGTCATGCACTTTGATCAATATAATATTCTTTCAATTGATGACCAAATATTACTTAATTAAATATGAGATTTATATCATTGCTGAGAGAGAAGTTTAAATATTATGAAAATTGAGAGGGCTTTTCGTATGTTGTGGTCATCAAATTTGTAGGTTTCTCTTGCTTTTTTTTTAATGGTGTGTGTGTGCTTGTTTTATTCTAGTGTTGAAGATGGAGATTCTAGCTAGTTTGAATCATAGTGGGTGAACTATTCAACACAGGGACAAAAATATTTGAAGATGAAATGGACTTGAATAGTAAAGGCAAAAACAATCAATAACATTGGACTATACCTTATGAATTATATAATTATATATTGGAAAATTGGTTTTGAACCAATAGAATTCAGAAAATAATTTAAGTGGGCTTGTCTAATAAATTTAAAAATTGGTAGAAAAATTAAAATCCACATTTTGTGTAGATAAGTTAAAAATTTTTAAATTTAAAATTAAGTTCAAGTTAATGAAAAATTAATTATTAAAATGAATCCCAATAAAAGTTATAAGACATAAATATTGTCCCACATCGAAATGGAATGGAAATTAATTACAAAACTTCCTTATATTGTATTTTGTGTAATTAAAATTTAATTGGTTCAACTCAAATTGTGTCGGGATCCTACAAAGGATCGAGCATGCACACTCACATCAGACCCTTTAGGGTGCACTTTAAACTTGATGGATCAAATCTGATTGAACCAAAATGTCATTAACTATATCTATTTTAGGAGATGATTATATCCAAGCTACACATTGGATGATATAGATTGAATGGAGCATCTTAAGATATTCCAAGCTAGGTCTATATGAATGTGTTATGGTTAGGAAGAACAAATTAAGATGGTGCTTAGCATGTTAGCATTTATTAATTATTTCATTTCTAATTATATAATCCTTTTCGTGGACAGTCTCCTAGTTGGTAGAGAAGCAAGATGATGATTTTATGAAGGTGATAAATAAAGATACTGTAAAATTGTTACAAGAAAGAAGAAAATTATAAATTTTTAGTTAAGTGTATTATTTACATAGAGCAAGGACAATAATTAAAGAACCATCATAGAGAGTAGGACAGCCCTTAAAAAGATCCATCCTTGACTACATCGAAATAAATTGATTAAGAAGTTAGAGGGTTACATCTAAGATAGTTGAGACCAGGCCGGAGTGTTAGAGAAAAATATTGCAACTTTTTAGCTTAGTATTTGAATTCATCTTTAACTAGTGTTACCAAAATCATGAGGATAGGAGATGACTTAGAAGTGGTAGTGTTCTAATTAAAGTGTCGACCAAGGTTCAAAATATTAAATCATGTCATCAACGCAATCATATTCTTAAATTTTTTTCTTAGAGAAACAACAACGCAATTGGAAGGCAAGTTAATTTCCTCTTTCTAATCAAGGAAGAATTTGATTTCACAAGGCATACCGCTAAAGTCTAACTCTTGGAGTTCTAAGAATGGATCATATGCTAGGTATACAATATATATCTATAGACACAAACTTGGCTTGGCTAAAGCAAATTCATGGACATGGCCGGATCAGATGTCTTTAGCATATGCAATGGTGAAGGAATTGAAAGTAGGAGTTCTCTATAGGTCTACTAATCTTATAACCCTAAACCCAATTAATCCTGAAAGTAAATATCTTTTGACAAGATCATGGACGTTGCTTAAGAATTTAACTCAATGTTGATCCACGTTGGCCCAGCATGGAGTTAGTTGCCTTCATTGCATGGGTACCTATGCCATATTATACCTTCTATTAAGTTGTTTACAAAACTTTATATATAATCTTTTTTAAAAAATTCTATTAATTCATTAATCACGTTTCATGCATGTATATGATTCTTCGTACCGTAACTTCTTCGGCGTTTTACCAAGGGGCACACTTACGTTTTTCGAAAAATCACGCATCACATTTTGAGAATATCAAAGGGTGCACTATTCTTCTGCCTTTCCACACGCTTACATCTGAATCACATTTGAAATGTTTAAATTTTAAAATAATTTTGATTGTTAAGATGCATGCAACCTCAATATCTCTCTCCTTTTCTCCGCACGTGCCAACCTGATATCTTTTCTGTTAAGTTGGCAAAGGTAAAAATTTGATACTCTGTTTTAGTTGGTGAGATCCTCTCACACCAAAAACGTTTGCAAGTGTTTTCTTGTGTCCTTCTCAAGCGTCGACAACTCACTTAGGATTTTTGAAGAAAGTCACGTATACTGATTTGGTTCGACTCTCTACATTCTAGTTTATGATTTTATTTGCTATCTATATACTCTTGTTTCAGAATGGCGCAAGAAGGTGTGGCAGGTGTCGGGAGATCAGTACTACCATGACAAGGCCCTACGTAAGCCTTGCCTTCCTAAGACCAAGATCGCGTTCTAGTTGAAAGTTAACATAACAGTGGAGCACCTTCGGAAAGTCTGAAATAGGCAATAGAGGACATCATTAAACTCCTTGTAGGCTCAAAAACCCACATATATGAAATAGATGTCATCAGACCTATCTAAGTCGATCAGTAGGTTTTGACCAAAACCCACTAATGTAATGGCGGAGTCGGAAATTTGTAGCCTCCGGGCTAATCTCGAGCTGAGCTAATCAAAAATCCCAAGCTATCTTCCTCTGTCATATATATTTTTTATTTTTTCTGCAGTAAATTTAAACGGTAGTTCCTCTTTAAATCCATCGGGCCCCGAGCTAAAACCCGGGTAGAATAATATCTGGTTCCGCCCTTGCACTGATGGACCTATGATATTTGAATTTCTATAACCTTGGAATCAGTAGGAGGGGTTGAATGAGGAAATGGTACAAATGATGTCAAACTTTGATTTTGAACAACGAATAACATGGATATGGTATCGAAAGATCAACACTACCACAAACCATGTTGTTCGTTACTCAAAAAGTTAGTATAACCATGGAGCATCTCCAGAGAGTCCAAAATAAGTAATAAATGATACCATATTGCTAATGTTGTTCAATAAATCTTTCCCACATGGGGATGAACAACATAAATACCATTTGTGTATATTGTATTTTTACCTATTACATATCAATTTTACAAACGGTAGCAAATATTATACATACATCACTAAATTTTTCTAGGCTTCTTCTACAATATTCAGTCTTGATTCAAATGTTTCCTTTAATGTCATTAATGTTCTTCAACGTTGTTGTCCTTCGACGACATCGCCTCTTCAACGTCTTACAACAATACTCCCACTTCTGGTTATTCTTTTGCAACTCTGTCAAACTCCACGGTCGACATTGCATATATAATAGCAAGAAGAGGTATGATAAATACAGAGCTCAATGTCACACAACTGAGAGAGGGTGAGAGACATGATGAGTCTAGGTCATCCTTATTACAAACTTTCAAATAAGATTTCCTGACAATGTGACTCAGATGTATTAGAAATCGATGTGTGACAAAAGAGGAGGAATAAAATAGAAAACTAATTCATCATAAATAAAAAATAATGCGGCTTTGATCAATGATCATTCTCTTTAATAAGAAGGTGGAATTTGTCATACAGTCGGTCACATATGACCAGTCTCACGAGGCGTTGATGATTCTCAAAATATGATAATTTGACATATGATTTAAAAAGTTTTGAAACCGAAGTACACCCTTTTCATAAATGCCCGTAATTTCTCAGTCTAGCAAATTGCATCGAGGAATAGAAAATGCTATTAACAAAAGAGATAATTAACGAAAAAGGCTGCCTCGCCTGGTCCACTTTTACCATCCTTGTCATGAATTCACCGTGCAGAATTGATGGCACAACAAGTTCCAAGGCGGACCGGACAGAAACCCACCGACCCCATTCACTTTAATGTTTCATCGCATGAACTGAAAAGGATGGACGCAGGCAGCACTGAAGTTATGCTCGCCAAAAGTACAAAAAAGAAAAAGTACGTAACAGGATGCCTGGTACTCTACTCCACTGTACAGTAGTGTCATGTACTGCAAACAATTCAGTAACGGACTCCAAAATATCTTTGAATCCTTTTGATTAATTTTTGTTCAAAATTATATGATCTTAAATGATATATATGTTCTTGGATAAGAGAAGTTCTTGGTGGCGTGTGAAGGCAGGGCACGTAAATGGCCTCCCCAACGCGTGCACAGAACTGACGGTGGAAGGAAGGCAGACATTTCAGGAACCGGGGACGTAACTGTCTTCCAAGTGCAAAAGCCAAGCGGTGCCATGCCTTAAAAGATAAGGCACCCTTTGCCTTTGTAATGATGAGCAACAAGGAAATTCAGTCGAAACTTTGTACGCTACGTGGTCCAAGCAAAAATCATCGATTTAGATGAGGTCTATTACATTGATTTATTCTATTAAATAATTTAAATGAATTAGATTGATATTTTATTAATTTATTTTAAAATGGATTGACCTATCCGAGCCTGTGACTCGTGTAGATTGGCCCACGGTAAACTTGTATTGGTCCACGGCTTAAGAAGTTATTTTCTTCTAATATTTAAAATAAAAGTGAAAATTTTAATGGATTCGTGAGCTTAACCCGCCTACTCCGCAATCAAATTTAAAATTTTTAATATTTTCTATATATAATTTTTATTTTTTAGTAGACTCATAGACTTAACACACCAAATCCGCAACCCAAACGTAAAATTTCAATTGGTAGCCCTGTGGGTTGATCCATCTAACATGCAATCCGTTTTAAGTTGGATTGGGTGGGAGATTTCCTAGCTCACCAAGATGGTGGCCTAACCCATCTCCCTCTCCCTCATATGATGAATTTTTTATGGATTGGTCTACTTTAGGATGAGTTGACATGTTTAACCGTACTAGGCCCAAATACACTTTCATGGGTCAAGTTTGATGGATTGACCATGGTTTGAGAAATTTTTTCTTTCTAAAATTTAAAACAAAAGTAAAAATTTTAATTGATTCATGGGTTTAACCCACCTAATCTGCAACTAAATTTAAAATTTTCAATATGTTATATATATATATTTATTTATTTATTTTTTGGTGCACTTGTCGGCTTAACCCACTAAATTCAAAATCGAAACATAAAAATTTTAACCTTATATATATAGAGACCTATGGATTGACTCATCTAACCTGTAATCTGTTTTAAGTTATGATGGATGGGAGATTTCCTAGCTCATCAATATGGCGGGCCAGCTTATCCTGTCCCGTCATGGATTTTTGATGGATTGGTCTGTTGACATGTTTGATCACACCAGGCCCAAACACACACTCTCTCTAATTATAAAAAAAAGTGTAGTATTATAAATAAGAGCCCATCTTTAGGAAAAGCCCATTAAAGAGGCCCAATATTTTAAAAGCCCAAACCAATAGCAATGTGCCGCCCATCAGCAGGCTTGCAATCTCCTGCAGGCCCTCCCCTACGTAGCATCATGTTGGGTTATAAATCAGTCGAGCTGGGTATGATGTTCAAATTTATTCAATAAGATAACTGAATCAAATTAAAATAAATTAAATTATTAAAATAATTATATAAACTTGATTAGATGTTATGAAGTTTTCAATAAATTTATTT
>JBBMKF010441127.1:0-13561 GCA_037834155.1 Curcuma caesia
TAAATGGAGAGCGCAATCAAAAGATGTTGGGCGTCTGAATTGGCCGCTGCGTGCACTTCCCGATTTACTCTGGTGCCCGGTAGAAAATTTTCGTAGGACCGGACTGGTCATCCTGTAAATTCATTAGCGCCATCCCTTAACATAAGGCAACAAAGTCTTTGTAAATCAAGATTCACCTCTAAGGACCCCCGATCAACGAGACTTCTTGGTGCCATACAAACACCATGCTGACTTTACAGATGAAAGAAAAGTTGTGAACTTGGGAAGTTCTCTGATTGGAAGAATAGAGCAATCAGACACAGAGGAAAAGGGTGATAGATAAGCAATTTAATGTGGATAAGCTTGACTTCTATCATGTTAAGAGATTTTGGGTGAGATCGAACTACTAAGGAAAGATTAACAGACACTTGGATGGTAGACGTTTTGATTTTGAATCTTCAAGTAATAAAAAATCAATAAAGAAGATGAGCAGAAGTAACCACGATTAAAAAGGAAAACAGATGTAGACAAGTTTCTATGCACAAATTTAAAAACATTGTCATGGACTATCTCTCCCTCTAGCAAGCAAATACACAAGAAGCAGAAGATCTTGCTAGCTAGCCAGAATAAGAACATTGATACTGGAAGAGGAATCTTACTAGTTATAAATGTTGGTATCATCGCCAAAGTGGTCGTGTTCAATCAATATAATATATTTTGATATATTTGATAAAAAAATTTAAATTAATTTTTTATTGTGTTACTAATGTGTATGTGGAGTTTATGGAGACTTGGTTGCATGCAAATGAAGCTTGCAGAGCTTGTGTAATTTGACATGGTTAAGTTGTGATGTTGATTTGGCGCAGTCAAATTGGTTCAGCAGAACGCTCAAGAGGTCCCTTAGGCTTGATTGAGAGTTTTTGACAAGAGAACATGAGTTTTTGGTCATAATCTAAATATGATCTCGATCTTGGAGGATTGTAAGGGCTTGTTAGATATAAGTTAAGTAAAATTGGAGATTAAGTCAATCGAAGTTTATTTCAATCGACTAGATGCTTAATTGATTGTATGAGCAAATTCATACGAATATTGAACAAGATAAATTTGTTGTATGAGCTATCTAAGTTAACTGTGATGGTTATCAATCCATTAAATATGATTGAATTGATTAGATACTTAAGAGATTTAATAAACATAACATGTTATTGACAGATAAACTTATGATCTTATCCAAGTTAGTTGGACTTGATGAATATTGAATTGATAGTTAATTTGATGCACAATTTAGTCAACTGAATATTAATCATATGCGATAAGATTATCTTATTTAGATGTCAATTAACTATTAAATAATTGAATTGATTTATTTCAATTAAAAACTATTTAAATGAGCTATTTTATTATTTGAATGTCCCCTTGAAATATATAATTTATTTACAATAAATATTTACTTTTTTATAATCATTTTTAGGTTGCTAGTTCTTATATTCGGTAATATATTATTTTTTCGGTTCATTTTTGTAAAAGAATGAGCCATCTCAGTCGGCTGGACCGGTCAATGAGTTAGATTAAATTCATCGTGCAATCGAAGTTGAGCCTCGAATTAGGGATGAACAATAATTTGATTAAATTGAATAAACTGATCGAATCGATCGAATTAAAAAATTCAATTCGGTTATTTTTTTTATAAAAATTAATTAATTGAGTTCGGTTTTGATTTTAAAATTTCTTATTTGATTAAATTAAATTATTCAAATTAGGAAAAAAATACTTTATAAATTTTAAGTAAATACATTTATAAATTCTTAATTAATTAGTAAAATTTTTATGATATTTAAAAAATTTAATTAATTCAGTTAAAAATTAAATTAATTAATAAAATATTAATTTAATTTATTCAATTTTTATTATAAAATTTGATGATTCAATTAATTAAAAAAAAACAATTTATTCACTTTTCGAATTTAACTCGAATCGCCCAGGGTACACCCAACCTACACCTCTTCTATATTTATTTACATGACACGGCACACATGATAGACATTCCAAAATCAAATCAAGCCATGCGGACCAAGAACTTCAGGAAGAGAACCCTAGAGCAAGACCCCCGCGTCGATGATCCCGACGACGATGAAGAGGAGCGCCGGTAGTCCTTGCAACCAGCGAATATCTTTGTCTCGAATGCAACTGTCCTCCTTTTCTTTTCCTGATATGGATGGGGATCTTTTGTTGCTTTCAGGTTGGCGTTGGAGGAGGTGAAGCTCCTCCAGAAGCAGCGGGAGAAAAAGGCAGGTATGCCAGCTCTGACCACTGCCCCACAGCAGTCACCAACTGGCAACGGCGCCGCCTTCCGCAAGGGCTCCGCGAGCAGCGGTGGGGGAAGTGGCGGTGGCAACAGCGACAAGGGCGATGGAGATGGCGGCAAGGAGGACCTCGTTCTGCAGGATACCTTTGCCCAGGAGACAGCTGTTACCATCGAGGATCCCAACATGTATGCACTGGTTTTTTAACATCCCTTTCTCAATATTTTTACAAGTCGATCATGTGTCTCTGATGGTTCTTCTTTGAAGGCTCAAGTACGTGGAGCAAGAACTGGCAAAGAGGCGTGGTAAGAAGATTGACTCAGGTGAGAAGGAGGAGAAGGATCCGATGGATGAATTGTATGTTGTGCCCGAACATCTTAAGGTCAGCGCATATTAATTCCACTCTCGAGTCGCATTGGAAAAAAAACAGAAATAAAATTGAATCCTCCCTGTTCATTGCAGGTAAAGAAGAGAAATTCGGAAGAAAGCTCTACACAGTGGACAACCGGGATAGCTGAAATCCAGCTGCCAATAGAGTAACTAACTTCCTTTTGTATTTAATTGTTATTTCTTACTAGGCACTTATTTCTAAAATCTATAGGCGGTGAAATTTTGGATGATAGATTAGAATAAGAGACAGCAAGTTCTGTGTATAAATGTGATGGCAGGATTGTATATGGTGTACTGATAATATGGTGCTGAAAATGTGTCATTCCAATTGGAGACCAAAACCCTGGTACTGAATGACATTTTAAACTTTGCTCAAAACCTAACTTGAATGAATACAAAAAATGTAATAATTGTAGATCTTCCATGCTAATTAAGCTTACATTTTAATACCATAAAATGGCCACACCCTGACCCATGTGGAGTAAACTTCTTCGGTGTTTATAGGGAGTATTGTCTCAATGAACATACCCAAAGCAACACCATAAATGACTCTGTTTCAAAGAATCAGCAAGCAATATAAACCATTTGGAATAGTGAGATCCAGGGGGTTCTCTTTAGGGGATTATGAGATAGAAGAGGGTGATCTTCTTGAGTTGTTCCGGTGGGATGTGGTAATATATTAATGTTTAAAGAAAGTGTTAAACAAAGTTATGTTTTGGGGGTACCTTATACAACTATTCGAATGCTATGTAACAATTTTCTGAAATTTTTATTTCCAATTGAAATGCTTCAGTTGAATAATGACATTATTTGATAATTTCATCGGCCAGACTTTTACCCATGCTACAAAGGCTCATAGCGTGGTAGTGTTGATGCATCTGTTGACATGCAATGATGCAACTCTATTGAAGAACTACTTTCTTTTTCATTCAATATACCATCTACTTGTTCTATTTTGCTTATTGCAAGTTAGTGAAAGAATATCCTCTAATCTAGTAGATAAATACACTGATCTTATTCTTGTTATTCTTATTTCTCATGTAACACACTTTTTATTAGGATTTTTCTCATCCTACAGATACAAGCTACGGAATATTGAAGAAACTGAGGCTGCCAAAAAGCTATTGCAAGAGAAGAGGCTTGTCAGTAAAACTAAATCAGAATTAAATATTCCTTCGAGTTATAGTGCAGATTACTTCCAACGTGGTCGGGATTATGCTGAAAACCTTCGGAGAGGTTTGTTGTGTATATAAAATATTGTCTTTTTTTATTGTCTTTGTGAATTAATCTGTTGCAACATGTACTTTTAGATATGAACACCATCTGTTTGTATAGTGGATGGTGGTGTAATATAAGTAAATCTTGGAGGATTAGTGGATATTAAGTAGGATTTGTTAATACATCGAGCATCTTTATGGTGGAATTGAGATGGTTCACTTCTTACAGTTGGTGAATTGAATAGTGACAGTCAATATGTATGCATTAAATTCCAACATAATCAAATGTACATGGCCTTAAACAGAGGCTTCTAATGTAGGAAAATGATGAAAGTAGAAGGGTTATGAGTATTTGATAAGTTACTATAATTAAGATGGTAGTTTAAGTTATTGTATTATATCATTTTAGGTCAATGCGGTATGTAGGGAGATAAAACTAGTCAATTTGAAAAGTAGTCAAACTTTCTAAAAAATTTCACTGTTTACATTTTGTCATATGCCAGTCCCATTTGTTGAAATTGAGACCAGTTGGTGTGGGTGAAAATTGTATGGTTCATCTGTGTTATCCCATGTATGACCCAATGGGTTTTGGCCTGTTATATATATATATATATAATGACTAGATAATTTGAAGGATAACTATAAACTAATTCAAATACATGATTGAAGTTTTTTGTACTGAACCTTCCTACTGCTATGGTTTCAGTATATAATACATTGATCAATCAAATCAAAACTTCAAGATCATTTGTACATCATATTCTATTCTTGTATTGCACCTTCTTCAAGTTTGGGAGTTCAACTTTCAATTATCAAACAACATAGATTGATACACATGTGGATAAACTAATTCAAATATCAAAGGACTTGGGAGCAATAATTAATCTGGGTAATGGGAAATTAGTGTGATCTGACATGGATGTTGCAAGATTTGATGCTATGATCCAATGCAAGACATTTTAGTAGTAGAGACTCCGACTAATCTCATTAGTAGAGATTCACTGATGAGTAAGGCATGATATGTGTTTATATGCTAATACATCTTTGGGGGTTTTTTCTATGAAATTCTAATTCAATTGATTATGAAATTGTTATTTTTGTTTTTGGTAGTAAACTAACGAAATAGGAGGGGATAAAAAATGTGTGGCCAGTTCAAAACTAATTAATTTTTGTAATTGCAGTGAGGACTGCCTTAGATGAGACTATCGGTTGATGACTGTGTATATCCTATTTCTATTGATGATCAGTTTGTATTATATTTCACTTTTAGACCAATCAGATGCCATTAAGGAAAGACTAACCATGAGGATGATTGTTATCAGAGGATGCTAAATTTCAATAGCACAACTACAGAATGAAAGTTCTAAACAGGAGTCTGCCACCAAGTCTATTATTTCCTCTAATTCTAAAGAAATTGAGGAACTGGAAATTGATTCCTTGCTTAGTAACCCTGAAATGAACTCTCATAATATAAAAATATTAGCAATTGGTACCTAGTTAATTTTTAGGTTCTTAATTTCATATGTAATCTGTGACGCTTAAACCCCACGGCTGGTTTAAATTAACTCGTCACATGGTTCAAATCATAATTTTATTTTATATTGTACTTGGTTGAGGATACATTTTTCTTTTATTTCTATTTTGACTATTTTTGGTACACCTGATATTATTTTGTCCAAATTTTAATGAGACTAGATAATTGTAAAATATACAGGATAACCTCATTTTGTTGTTCTATTCCAATAAATGATACACAACAGTTTTATATTTTTATTATCTTGTGAGATCTTTGGTGGAGGTGTGGAATTGTGTGAAACCTACAAAGGCAGAAAATTCTATCTTTTGCTGCATCAAGTGAGGAGATCATAGTCGAACCAAGTAGTTCTCAATCTTTTGTATTTTTGGTCGCCATCTTCCTGCATCACTTCACAGTTCTTTCTAACTTCAGTAGCCCTGGTAGGTAACATCAGTAGCCCTGGTAGGTAACATCTACTTGGGGTTTCTTGTGCACCAGAACCTCTACCACAACACCCAGTACGCACACTAAAAAGGAAACATTACGGCATTGGCGAACTCTGAATTCCTGACATGTTGATTTATCCCCTGATAGATCCAGTATACACAGTAGATTTGCTGGCATCTATTCGGTATACAATTGCAGCCGCATCTGATTTTTTTTTTAAAATTTAATTTTAGCTATCATCAATATCATATTAAATAGTAATACAACTAGAATTGATTTAGATGAACAACCAGAGAGATGAAAATGAACAATTTTTAGATAAAAATAAAGAAGTTATAAGAGGATGTTGATATCCATCTAGATGACATATGGAAGTACACGAGCTTATTTTTGTGAAATGTGGGATATAACTTTTGAAACTGTCATAGTTTCATTGATGCAATTTTCTATGATGCATATTACACATGAATCACTTCATCATCCATATAATGATGCTCGTATGAATCAAACCCTTTGAGAGAGGTGCTTGGTGCCAATCAAATGGGATGCTAAAGATGACAATATGGTGCGATACTCCTCCAATGAATGATACTTATATTAATTATTGACCTTGGTTGACAACCTCTTTGTCACACATGACAAAAGGAAATATACATAATAGCCATATTAAAACAGAACTAAATACACAAACAATAAAGCAAGCCAGTCCACTCTTCACTCAAACTTAATTCGAGAAGAAGGAAATGCAACTTCAAGTAGTAAAGCTAGCTTTCATGTATAGGAGATAACAATTGGAGCTCTCTCCTTTGTCACTCTTGCCCTTAGATCAAAGAAGTTTTGAATAATTCCAAGTTTTAACTCAGTCACTTGTTGGCTTGCCTCGTACTTACTTTGAGAAGGAAATGAGAGATGTAGAAGTGACGCCAATCTTAGTATCCCTTGGAGATAATAAACAAAAGTTACCTTCTCATGATCTGCTCGGGATAAAAGAGCCTTTAAACTAGTCCAAAACTTATCTATAGAAGGGCAACTTAGGAACTTCTTTAAAGAATATTCAATGTGTATCCCAATTGTCCTGTTGCTAATCTTAACTAGGGTTATAGTCGTCAAATCCTTCACAACTACCATTTGGACTCAGAATGTGGAAGAGCAGCTGAACTGAATGAAGAAGAAAAGATGTGAGGGTCACGTATGCTAATTTGTAAATTCTCTAATGACAATTACATTAAGCTATCTAGTACGTTGAGTCATTTGCTATTGTGAAAACTTGTAGTTCTCACTCTTATTTGTTTGACTTTTCTATAGACTTAATAATTAGTTAATTCTCAACAGAAACATATTGTGCCAGATTGGGAAGATACATATCAATTCCGAATTATGCCTAGCAGTTAAATATTTTTTTTAATGTTTAGTGTTTCAGTTATTGGTAGTTGCTCTGATTATTTTCTCTCTCCCCTACATACAAACACAAACAAACCAGATTTATTGTCAAATTTGCTGAATGAGCAAATTCTCTGGTATTCAGTAGTTGACCTTTATATTGCAGAGCATCCAGAGTTGTACAAAGGTCGAGGTGCCCAACTAAATGAAATGGATGGAAAATCAACAGAAACTAATAATTCAGATGCTGCAAGACGGAGGCAAACTGCTACTGATGAGTTTATGCTTGAGCGATTTCGGAAACGAGAAAGAAATCGCGTTATGCGAAGATGATGTTATATGTAACTGTGACTCATGATCTGAAGTTTTTTCAGGCATTGATGGATTTGAGTGAAACTTGTCTGAATCTTAGCCATTGAAAACACCTAATTATAATTATTGAGTGACAACATAGATCATCCACACACTGAAGCTACACATCATTTCATACTATGGTTTATACAAGTATAATGGCAATCAAGTTTCAGCTTTGACTTGTATATTATACCAAATGTTCACAAATTTAAATTACATGATACATGCTGCTAATGTAATGCCTTCTCTAATCTCAGGAAGCATCTAATAATTCATTTGTGATAAATTTTGGAAACTAGATAACTCTTTTCCTGTTCTAAATCACACTGCTGAAGCTATTAGAAGAGGAATCTTTGTTTACAGTCTAAATTGGAGTTTTAAAGAAATTTTTTGTTGATGTCTTACTCCGCCAAAAGCTAAATTTATGTTTTGAGAGGAAAAATAACTTGATATGTTCAAACACATAAATACCTGGTTTTGCATTGATAGAGCTGCCTCATTGTAACTTTCATTTTTTATTGCTCATTGTTGTTCACTTCCCTTTTGCAAATTGATTTTGGTGAAAGTATCATAATAGAAAAGGAAGTCTCCATTTTCTCTGTTTGTGCTTTAAATGTTGAAATGTTGATTAAAATGGTATTGATTAAATATGTAACTAATATTTTTTGTGAAGGACCCTACTCCGTGTGTATTTTCTATCTATAAGCATCAATTCCAGTTGTGGGGTAGCAGCCTGATGCTTGTACTAGAACTGAATTCATTTGATCATTGTGTAGTGGATAGCACGATGAAAATGTGAAGTGAAGTCTAAATCTTTCAGCCTCCTTTTGAATATGAATTCTTGATTAAAGTTTTGTGAAATGCATTTGGTGTCTTCTGAAAATATGCTGCTGTTTGTTAATGTAGTTATGCTTAAGCAGCCTTTCTTTCTGTTGCTTTCACTAACCCCCAACTTGTAAGGATGATGCACCCTGAAGTTGAAGAGTTTATTCTTTTCTATAATTTTGCTTCTTGTCTAATTTTGTGATGCTGAGATCCATGCCTCTCAGACTCCTTGTGCTGATGAAAAACCTCACTACTGTTTTGGAGGATGGGTCGTGCAATCAATTTTTCATTCCCTTTTTCTTGATCACCATTTTTGTTTCTTTATTTTGCCCCCCTTCACTCAAAATTTCTTGTCTTCTTCTGCTCTAGTTATATTTCCACCTTAATATCTTCAGTGGCAGTTTATATGTTCATATTGTTAGGTAAAGAAAAAAAACAGATGAGGTTTCTGTCATCACTGGAGAGAATTCTTCATACGAAGCTATCAATATTTATGATGAAATAAATCTAAGCGTAAGGAATGACAATGTTAGACTTTCATGTTTCTTCTTGAAGTCAGATAATGAATTTTTGAGCTAGGAGGGTGAAAAGATTTCTTTTACTGGCAAGTTAGAGGTAGATCATGACACTGGCACGTTTGATGAGGGTGTTTCACTGCTCAAGTTAGATTCCTTAGCTGAAGGTGCATGGAACTACTACCTTGTAAGGTACTCAACATGGCACTATCAAAATGGTATATTTTATGAAAGAACTGATTAGTCATATTTCGACTTAGAATTTCTAGAGTGATGTTCTGATGATAAAGATCATTATTGCAATCATCAACCTGTTGATCGGTTAGTGGAACTTAGTTGGGATGTTGAGGAGATATGTACCATACCCCACACATATTCTGTCGGGTGTATCGGTCCTCATTCAGCCTAATGCTACATATGAGGAGGCTCTAGCACGGATTCTGAACCGTAAGGAGCGTCAATTGCAGAGGAAGACTATGCGACTCGTTAAAGTCAGATGGCAACATCATTCTGACCAGAAGGCTACTTGGGAGCTCAAGGATACGATTCGAGCTCGATATCCCCACCTCTTCACTTGAGGTATACGAGTTATTACATTCAGTAAGTATATACTTCATAACTATTGTTTGTATCTGTTGATAGTAAATGTTGAAATTTGGGGACCAAATTTTTATTAATGAGGGAGAATATAAAATACGGTAATAATAATAATAAAAAAAGGGTTTAAAGGGGTTCGGGTTTAAATACTGTTAACCCATTAGGAATTCTTGAATTAAGAAAAAAGAAAAAGGGTCGCGATTTCCGTCGCCTGGGACCCCGTCCGCGGAGATTGCGGAGAACAGGGGATAAGGGAGGTGGAGGTCCGGAGAGCGTGGAGAGGAAACTCTAGCGCCGCCATCTCCTCTTCATCGCCTTCCTTCTTCTCTAGTCAGCCACAACCTTTCCGCCTTCGTGACGCCGCGTTCTCTTTTCGTCTCCCTTGCCGAATCGCAATTGGCGCGAGGAAGCTTTTCCCCTACAGCGGCCATCCGCCGCCCTACTTCACTGGAGGGAAACCATCGTTCGCCTAGCCGCGCTGAGCAGCCGACCCTTGTAGCCGGCCGCCCGTCACCTATTCCTTCTTCCATCCGGCGCCTTTCCTTTCTCTTCTGTGAAGGACGCCACCGTCCGGCTGCCACCTTCTTTCCTCAGCCGTCACCACCATCGTGCCTTCTCCGTTCCCACACGAACGCAGCGTGGAGAAGAAGCTGATTGCCGAGACCCTTTGCTGCTGCCGCAAAGGAAGAAATTGAAAACCAAAGTTCTGATTTAATTTAAGTAAGTTGTTGGGATATGATTGAATCTAGTTTTTTTGGATCTTAAAGTATTGCTAGGTTCGAACCATGCGACCTGAGATCATCAAGCTTAACTTAGCCATACTACAATTTTGGTTATGAAATACTGAGACAAACCAATATGACATACACTTTTGCCAGTTCTTAAAGCCAACATGTTTCTTATACAAAAAGTGATGATCTTGATGCAAAAGTTATGGAATTTGAATATATTCAAAGTAATAGTTAGATCGGATAGTTAGGTAAAAAGGATGAAGAAATCAATATAATTATTAGAGATCTAAATGACTTGAGACAGTTAGAGGACAATGGCATAATACAACATACTTATATCTTACTGTTTGTTTTGATAGCTAAGTTTTTGTTGTATGTCAGGATTCTTTCACTTCGACTTCTAAATATCTACCACCATCATAAAGTCTTTTCATGTTATTCACACCATCTCTTTTGGATTAATGGGGGCTTTTTGGATGGCATCGATCTTGAAGGGATTTTAGTCCTTCTCTTTTGTCCTTTAGTTTCGGGACATGCCGATGAATGCTTGGGTTAAGTTTAGGCATAGCTATTTTTGTGTCATTCATGTTACATTAAATAGGAGAAGCTACAAGTGTAAAATAGTATTGATACGTAAATATTTAAGTTTAAGCCTTGTGGTACAGGACTTGACTTGCTACCGGGCTTCTGGACGGAGGTTTTCCTTACTGATACGGACTACATTCGGAAGGTGGGTATCTCAACTTATCTCCTTAGATATGTCAATTGATGTGTATGGTTTTACTATGACTAGTAATAGTAATTTTTTATGCTTTATATATGTCCTGTTATGTCACTATTTAACATATGTTGCCATCATTATCTGCTACTTTTTTAGGTTTATATACCTTCTTAATACTTATCACATAAAATATGTTCAGCAGTTATATTGATATATTGTTTCTTTGCTGGCATAGATTGGTCGTTATTACACACATTAGTGTCATGCATCATCTTTCATGATTGCATACTAGCGATCATCGACTCCTTTGTAGTCTGAGCCCGTCGCTAGTTACATGATTTGCATACACTGCCACTCATGGGTTAGTGGTACATCAGGAGATCTTATGCATTGGTTTGGCGACCTTGCAATCTGTTGCAGGGTTCGTGCCATGGTGTTAATATATATGATTCTGGTATGTACAACTTTTTTTGTGGTTCAGTTGTGCATTTCTTACTGTACAGGCATGGTTATTATTGCTAGTTAGCTTATTGTACATATCTGTTAGATATCCGCTGAGTTCCTTGAACTCACTCCGTTGATTTCTTTCTTTTCAGGTTGACGTCTGTCTAGAGAGCCGAGCTGCTAGTCCCCTGTCAAGTTGACTTCAACCCTTTTTGGTTTTTGCTATGCTTTCAGTCATTGTGTCAGGACTTGATCTATGTCGTATGGATTTTCTTAGACCTGTTCGGTTTTGTGGTGCATATCATATTTACTGGGTGTGGACCTTTATTTCATAATTAGTATGCGTTATCTTTGATATGCATGTGTAGGATGTGTAAGTGGTCGTGTGGGTCACCTTTACTTTTGTTTACTTGTATAAATCCATTTTTTGTAATATGGATAGGCCGTGTAGGCCTTTGGTTGCCATGGAGGCCTTAGGATATACTTGTATTCAGGGAAAGTGAATTGTTACAGGGGAGATGCTGCCAAAATTTTCAGACAGTCGTCTCCCAGGGCGTGACACTCTCAACTATCAAAATTACTTTTACTCCTTCCCTCTAGCATAAACAAACTGTTACAGAGTTGAAAGAAATTATTTACTCTCTTACTTCTTCCAACTATTAAGAATAGCAATACAGTAAAAGAAAGCTATTGATTAGTTATTAAATAATTAACTAACACATAAAAATATTAATATATAGTCTAGTTGGTTAAGATATTAGACTCTCATCTTGGAGACCTAGGTTTAAGTCTCAACAACGGAGTTTTTTAAATAAATTTTTACTATAAAAAAACTCATCGAACCGTCGATTAACTATCAGTTCAACAGTTATTATTGGGATGAACGTTTCCAGCTTGGCAACTAGGTCAACGGGTACCCGACCTGTTGGCTTAGTTACAGGATCGAACTGGGTTTGGTTCGGATCAACTCGGGGTCGGATCTAGTTACCATCTAACATTGTACTAGATCTTACATATATGAATCCTTCGTCTAGAAATGATGCTAATATCAAAAGTGACGATAGGTCCAGCTCCATCTCCACTTCTCCTTAGGGATGACATCCTAGTCTTGCTCCGGAGCTCTCTGATAACTCTTGTATACCATCGGAATTACCCCAAGTGCAACTCCAATAAGAGCAGGATGCACTAAAGGGACTATATTCTGGAACTCATTCCGTGTCCAATCTTGGAAGTCTCACTAGCTAAAGATAATAAGTTTTCTAGTTTTGGATCTTCAGATAATAAAAGTTCATTATCAGAATCACCATATATATAAGTCTACTTCCTCATTACCATCAATAAGTGATTCAAATGACAATGCTCCTCGTCTTACCATTAAGTGATATCTATGCACGTCTAACAATAACCTATAACTGAAGACCATAGTATGCCCATTACATGTCTTCATTATGTTAGATGAAAATAATGTCTCCCAAAGCAAAAAATAAAATAATTATAATTTCAACACATATATACATCCATCCAGGAGGGAGGACTACTGGATCCCTAGCCAACTAATTATTTTTTCCTAGGTCAGTTCAAGCACCTAGTCATTTTAATTTTTCTACTCCCTCACGGTGTTCAACAGATTACCACTCGATAGAAAAGATATTTTAGCACTCGTATGCAGAAGGATTGTACGCCCGATCAGCATTTACAAAATTGAAATTCCAAGAATTTTGCTAAAATTATTCTCATGTAGAGATGCGAAATAGTAACAATCACTATTAGAAATGTCTTTAATGGCACACATAAATGCCCTTATAATATACTTTTAATGACACTAAAGTTATGGTGACATTAGCAAACAATGCATTGAAATGTGGTGTCGTCTTAGATCCTCTGTTATTGTTGACATTTGTATAATATCATTATAAAATATCTACGTTAACTTTAAAAGTGTCAAATAAAATATTTATGAAGTCGTTTTAAAATGTCACCTTAACTTATCTATTTGACATTTATAAATGTCACATAAACTCATTTATTTTGATATTTATAAATGTCTTATAAATTTTATAAGGATATTAAAATTGTTAGTAAAAATAATTTATAAAATCATTTAAAAATATCATCTTAACTAATCTATAATGACAAAAATTA
>JBBMKF010441668.1:0-13554 GCA_037834155.1 Curcuma caesia
CCCTGGACCTCCTATGGTAGTCCTGGACATCGAGATGGTAGGTCTGAACACCCTGATAGTAGGTCTGAACCTCTTGGTGATAGGTCTGAACCTCCTAATAGTAACCCTGTAGCTGCTGACCAAAATCCTGAAATCCTTGATGCACCATCCTCTCTAGATGAGAGATCCTCTCGTCCAAAGCACTGACAGGGGGTGCATTAGAAGCAGGAGGAGGAGGACCAGCGGCAGCAGCGGGTGCATCACTAGCCTCTTCCTCCTCGGACTCAGAGGAAGCTACGCGTGCAGCATCACGTGTCCATGTCATAGCACCCCCATGAAACACTATCTTGACCAACTTTAAGTGACGTGGGTCAAGCTGATCATAATCCTTAGATAGCTGATGTATGGTTCCTACATTAACATTAACTCCTCTAAATGCAAAGAAGTATGTAAGAATGTGACCAAATAATATGTATAGTTTACCATGGGCTGGACCCGAGAAGTACATAATGGATGTAAAGATATAAAGAGCAATATCTATATCAAGATGTTACTCCAGGGCATACATCATAATGAGATGAGGAAGTCGTATCATGGCTCATCCTCGAGTGAAAATCAAAATAATGTAGTCAAGAATGATCTTATACCCGACATAGTGAGGTGTAGACATATGAGTGGCTTTAAAGATTTTTCGAAGGGGATCTCTAGGAACGCCAAAGTAATGGTGAAGGATATGATCAATGGTGACATGTGAGAATGAACTTGTTATAGGTCTAACAACATCAGAAAAATAAATGAACGGGTTCTCTGAAGCCCGACACCGTAGAAATAACCTAAGAATCTCAGGGTTGAACTCAATGGGAATTCCTCCGACGGTAGACTCATATCTCCTCTCTCCCCACCGATGGGACGGAGGTTAACATAAAACTCTCTGCATAAGTCAATGTTGACATGATGCATACAACTGACTATGGACTCTAGTTGATAATGCATGATGATGTCAAAAAGATGAGGAGTCTTGACTTGAAAATAAGCCCGATTAAGATACCAACAATCTATGAGTTGGAATTTGGTGGTCTCAAATCGATGTTGAGCACCCGATGAATAAAATCATGGTACTCTCAATCCTTGAAAAGAAGAAGGAGGGGGCTGTCGGGAAGAGCCCTCCCCCTGCCTACGAGAGGCAATACACTTTTGCCTAACTCTACATGCAATGAGACAAATGCATGATTAATGTGATACAAGAACATGCAACAAAATACAAAGTTGGCCACATAATTACAAAATAAGGTAAGAAAATGAAAGAGCTAAGTGAGGATCATTACCTTCGCTCCATGGATCTTAAAAAAGAAGTAGGAGATGAACTAGCCCAAATAACCACTTACAAACCCTAGGTTTGCAAAGGTAGAGTGGAGAATAAGATGGGAGAGCAACAAAAAGGGCTTCGGGATGCAAGATAATAGGTATCTTTTGAATGGTAATAGTAGAGGATACCTTACACTAAGCAAGTTGACTTACAATAAGCAAGTTAAATTCCATATCCTTAACTAGAAGAACCTTATGAATGGTAATAGTAGGGGATACCTCAATTGTACCTCTACTTATGATCTTGAATTTTTCACTATTTCCAAAAGATACCTTTCCTTTCCTCATGTACTTAATTTTGGTAAATTTGCTTACATCTTCGGTTATGTGACTTGAACACCCACTATCCATGATCCACATGTTTGTGTCTTTCTCTTTTACCTATATAACATAAAAGACATCACTCTTTGGCACCCAAAAACTTGATTCACTAATATTTTGTAAGTACTTCTTAGGGACCCATGCTTGCTTTGTCTTTCCCTTAGTGACTTGTTTGCTAAGTGACCCTTGTCTTCCTACTAGGGAAATGTAGGCAACCTCTTTAGGTTTATATCCAATTCCTGCCTTGTTGTAAACGACTCTTTAACTGTTTAGGATCATATCAAGGTTTTTTGATCCATTTGAAAATTTTTCTAAGCACTTCCTTAATTCAATAACCTCATCCTTTAATTTGGCATTTTCTTGATTAAGTTCACTAGAGTCACTATCATTATTCCTAATGGTCCTAAGTTCCTCTTTTAACACCTTAACCTTAGATTTTGACTTAATCAAGACATTTTAAAGAAAAGCAACAATTTTGTAAAGAAACTTTTCTTTGGCAGAATCCATTACCTCATCTTCACTTGATAAAGATTCGTCGCTACTTGATTCTTCCTCCTCACTTGTAGTCTCTTGGTCGCTCTCACGTGCCATTAATGCATGTGTATGGTGATGTGGCACAACTCTTCTTCATCGTCCGATGAGTCGCTACTTGAAGTATCCCATGTAGCTTGGGCCACCATCACTTGCTTCTTCTTTTTCTCCTTATTCTTCCTTTCCTTCTCCTCTCTCTTCTTCCTCTCCGGACAATTTGGCTTGATGTGTCCCTTCTTGTTGCACTCATAACACGTAATGTTAGGATTAAAACTTGAATTTTGAAGGTTTTTACCTCTTGGTGATATAAACATCTTCTTTACATCCCTCCTTGTGAATTTTCTTGATTTTCCCATCATCTTCTTGACATAGTGAGCAACCTCCTTTGCCGACATCTCCTCATCGCTATTTGAGGATTCTTGATCAGACTCAGATGAAGGCTCCTCCTTTTCCTTCTTCTTCTTCTTCTTCTCCTTCTTTTCTACAACCAAAGCAATACCTTTCTTTTTGGAAGACAAATTAGCTTGTTCATGTAACTCAAATTCACAAAATAATTCATCTAGTTTAACAACTGAAAGATTCCTAGATACTTTATACGCATCCACCATAGATGCCCATAAAGTGGTTCTAGGAAAGGCTTGAAGTACATACCTTACTAAATCTCAGTTGTTTATCTTCTCACCTATCACATGAAGTCCATTCACAATCTCTTTGAACCATCCATGCATTTGACTTATGGTCTCATTTGGCTTCATGTTGAAGGTTTCGAGTTGTCCAATTAAGAGATCCCTCTTGGCTCTTCTAGATTCATTTGACCCTTCATTTAATTCAATGAGCTTCTCATAAAGTTCTTTGGCCGAGTTGAAGGGTCCAACCTTGCTCAGTTGCTCTTTGGAGAGTCTGCATTACAATGTGGTTGTGGCTTTTGCATTTGCTTGAGCCTTCTTGCATATTTTCTTCGACCAATCCTTGGTAGGTAGAGGTGTCCCAGATGCATCCTTTGGTTTTTCGAATCCATCTACAACACTAAACTAATTTTCAATATCATTCATTAAATAATATTCCATCCTACCTTTCTAATAGGCAAAATCGTTGCCATCAAAGTACGGAGGTCGTGCAGTGCTATATCCCTCTTAAAACGCCATCTAGATACTTCGGTTGAGGGTGAGTTCTTCCGAAGTGAACCTTGCTCTGATACCACTTGTTGGGACCGTTTCGTTTGCTAGAGGGGGTGAATAGCAACTTTTGCTCTTGCTTACAAAAATGTTAGTGGTAGCACAAGACAAAAATAAAACAAAATTAAAGCAATGCTAACCCTTTCGATTTACTTGGTATCCACCTCTACGAGGTGACTAATCCAAGGATCCACACACACCATGCGAATGTTCCACTATGAAACTTCTCATTCTCAAAGCGATCTTTGAAGGTGGACAAACCTTTACAATCGATCTCTTCCTCTTACAAAATATATAGTGGAGATTTGGAGGAAGATTTTGAGAGTCACAAAGCTTGAAGATCCTGTAAGGAAGAAAAAGTGCAAACACTTACGTCTCTAATTTTCAATATATCTTTTTATATTTTTCTCGATACCAGTCGACTGCCTCAGGGATCAATTGATTGGTGGGCTTCAACGGCTCCTATAGATTGCGTTTAATTCTTCAACTGTCAGCCTAACGTTTAAATATCAATCGATTGGTGGACTGGTCAGTCGACTGGTTAGTGCCTTTCACTCGATCAAACTTTTTGTGTGTTTCGGATTAGGACACCAGTTGACTGATGTTAGTCTCAGTCGACTGGTGAGGCTGAAAATCACCTTTCAGCTTCCTTCTTCATCCCTTGGCCTTGACTCACGTCTTTCTTCCACAAGCCTCGTGCCCATCCTTGCACTTGCTTGAAATGTTTCCCTCAGCTTCGTCATGCTAAGTCTTCCTTTTGCCAAGAGGCAGCACTTCCGGTACTTCACCATTTGCCAAGAGGCTGCACCTTCGGGACTTCACCATTTGCCAAGTCTTCAAACCTTGACTTTCTTGTATACTCAATTCACACATGTTAGATCACGAACATTACCTAACTTAAATGCATTTAGCCAAACATTAAAATCCAATGATACTTGGGGCAAAACTGCACCAATAGTTTAGATTTGTATCCATTTTATATGGATTTCCTTATGTTAATACTTCAGCTTATATAGTTTCTATTATCGTAGGCTTGTGGGTTTATGTTTTACTTGGTTGCACTACAAAAAATAGGTTTTTAGGGACGAACTTTTGGCACGAATTCTTTTCGTCACAAATTTACAATAGATTTTGAGACGAATTCATTTTTCGTCGCTGATTGACAACAAAATTTGTGATGAATAAAGATTTGTTGCTAATTTAGCAACAAATTAATTTCATCACAAATTTCGTGCAAAAATAAAATTTGTTGTAAAATTCATCGCCAATTTGCGATGAAAATAATATTTGTCACAATTTTATGATGAAAAATTTATTCGTCACCAAATAGTCATCAAACCGTGAAATGGACTTCAAATTTGGCTATGAATGCCCTGTTCGTCGCCGAATTGGCAATGAACAATGTGTTCATCGCTAAAATCGGTGACGAACAGCGTGTTCGTAGTCAATTTTGGTGACAAACACGCTGTTTAGGGTTTAAGAATGATTATAAATAATGAATTTTTTTATAATCATTATCTTATTTATTTAGCATTTTATTAGAGCTGCAAGTTAATAATTTATATATTTTTAGTAATATTGTTTATTTTTATTTAAACAGGTTTTTAAAAAAAAATTCAAAAAAAGGTAAGTCTTTACATATTTAATTTATATGTTTAAGTTTTAATTTTAAGAATGATACTTTCTCTTTATCTTATTTTCTTATGCAGGAGAAGAAAAGATAGTGACGGAGAAACAAGTAGAGTCTCCGGAGAGCACAAACGACCAAGATGATTTATTCTATCTTTTCTTCGTTCTCAAACTTGTTTATATCAGTACTTTGTATGGATTTCCGGATTGTTATGACTATATGTTGGTTGGACTTATAGACATGTGTACATGTCTATTGTGGATCTTTGATGGATTGTATCATTTGGATTTTGTATATTATGCATGTTATGGATTATGGATGTTGATATGGATATTTGTATGTATATGGATCTTTATATAATGAATGGATGTTATTGATTGTTTCATATTTATGTATTGTTATATATGGATGTTGATATTGATATGTATGTTACAGGTCTTATGTAATGAATGTTATGGATTGATATTGATATTGATGTGTTATGGATTGTATGTGATTGGATGTTGATATTGAAATTGATGTGTTATGGATTGTATGTGATAGGTTTTATGTATGTTATGAATCGATCCGATTGGATCGATATTTGATTGTATATATGGGATAATCACCAAATAAGTAGATTAGGGAAAAAAATTTTATTGTACGATGAATTTTGCGACGAAAATCATTTTCGTCGTCAATTGACGATGAATTTTACGACGAATACAGGTTCGTCGCAATTCTATTGTAAGTTACTATTTATCTAAAATTTGCGATGAAATTTCATTTTCGTCACTAAATTCATCGCCAATTGGCGACGAATCAAGGTTCAATGCCAATTGGTGACGAATCAGCTTCGTCGCCAATTGGCGACGAACCTGAATTAACTGGCGACGAACCTGAATTCATCGCCAATTGACGATGAACCTGAATTCATCACCAATTGGCAATGAATATCAATTCGTCACCAATCAGCGATGAAAATTATTTTCATCGTCGATTGACGATGAAAAAATCCATCACCAATTGGCGACGAATTCAAATTCGTTGCCAATTGGCGATGAATTCAAATTCATCACCAATTGGTGACAAATTTGACAACAAAAATGAAATTTCATCATAAATTTTTTTGATGAACTTAGATTTTTTGTCATACATTTTGGCGACGATTTGATTGCGACGAACTTAAATTCGTCGTAAATTTTATTGCAAACTATTTTGCAAAATTCGTCGCAGATGGCAGGTTTTTTTGTAGTGTTGTGATGCATTTCGATTTATACGTTGGGGTTTGCTATTTCAGATGCATGTGTTGGATTAGTGTGCAGCCATGTGGACCTTTATTCCTATAGTTTATCTCTTAAATACATGTATTGTATTGTTGAGAGGCCGTGTGAGCCTTATGTTAAATATGTATTCAGGAAAGTTGAATTGTTACAAGGGAGATGCTGCCAAAATTTTTTGGACGGCTATCTCCTAAGATGCGACAATATTCATTAGATGAATATAAAGGATTTTTCTTGCATTTTTCAAAGGTGCACAAGGCATTAGCTATCTTCTCCCTCTTGGTTGAACACCTCTTTTCTTCCTCCTTATTTTGGTCGAATCTCCTTGTATGGCTAGCACCACAAAGGCGATTCTTCTTTGAATCTTTAGATCGTGTTCGTATGGATATGCATAGAGGCATGGATGTTTGAATGTGCAAGAGATCCGATAAACTGAGGACGAGCGGGATAAGCGAAGGGCACACTTTAAAGGTATAGATCTATTAGATAGATAAATCAAACGTCATACGAATTTTCTTTCGCATGGATCGATCATTGGGATCCTATTTCTGTTATGAATTTTATTATTTATCACATAAGATTCCCTACAAGGTGGATTGGGTACCAGGCAATGAAGATCCAATAGGTTAGGGAGACTAGATACTAGACAAGTAAAAGTTATGGTGAGTTAAGGTCGATTAGACACTAAGAAAATGATAAGTCCATGAGAGGTTATTCTAACAAAGAAAGCTATGAAGGAGCATTTTATTTTTGGGACGCGGTAGACCTTTCAGTTAGGCATTGACTTAATTTAGAAACCAATATGCATTTTGAAGTTAATTAGATTGACAAATAGTCAGTTGCTACATTACTACATTTTGTAAGTTTTTTAAACTAACTTTATGTTGTAAGAACACTTAAGTTTTTTGGATCACCTCACAAAGTTTCCCATCAATTGAAGTTCTGATGTGCACAAACTTTGTCCAAAAGATATTGTGACAAGGAAAAAGTTTGATCAAATGTTGATGAGGCAGTGATAAGTTGATGTGGCAATGATGTGCTTGTGTGTGGCTATTGGAAGATTTAGCCAACATTGTTCTTGGATAGAGAAGCTGATGGGGAAGGACTTTGGTTGATAAAAAAAGAGGATGTGGTTGATTGGAATAGGATAATGATGATCGAGCATGGATATGTTTGAGCGATTGAACATAGAGTTCTGGTTGACCTAAAAGGTATAATAAAAAGGGATCGATAGGGACATCTCACATCATTATGTTTAGATTGAAAAATGAATTGTCAAGCTTCCTGTACTCCGAAGCTCTTCATTAAAGCTCCACAAGACATCAAACAACTTGGTATCTATGCTTATTTTGTTATTTATTTTGAGTTGTTCTTTTTGGCATTATACTTTGTTTGTATTTATTCATTGACAATTTGTGAAGGTTTCTCCACCTCTAAAAGATTTCCAAAAAAGAAAAAATTAATGGTATATTTAGGGGTGATTCACCTAACGAATCGATAGCCTATTGATTCAATCATCCATGAATGTATATTGCATGTTTTGGTGGGTTGTTGATACACTCTAACTAAGTGTATGTGTTACATGATTTTGATGTTTGGACCATATTTAAGGTAAGTATTTTTTGTGATTTGATATTGTATTCAAGTGTGTAGGAGCTAATAACTTGATAGGTTGGATGGAAGTCCTTGCAGATATGGGATGTTAGATGCTAGGGAGAAAGGTAAAAATTTAAAAGTTTGATTGAAATTTCATATTATATGTTTCAAATGTAGGGAGAGAGGGCACTACAAAAATTAGTATCATACTCGTAAGATTCAGATGACACTACTTGTAGCAAAGAAGCAATCGATGTTAGGAGCCCAGAGAAATAAAGAGAATATTATGTGCTTCAAGTGCCATAAACCTGAACACTACAAGAATTGATGCCCGGAGATGAAAATGAAGAAACATTTAGAATGAGGGGTTGTGATTCCGGTAAGTGCAGTTATTTATGAAAATGCACCTAAGATTTTGCATGATAGATTAGTTTATTTTGATAATTTTGATAACTTAGATAATTTAGAAATTTTAAAATTAAAAAATAATTTAATTAATAAAAATATTAATTTGAGAAATTTTAACATAGATAATCTAAAAAATTCAGAATTAAAAAAATTAATTAATAAAAATATTAATTTGACAAATTCTAATCTAGATCTTACCAACAATGAAAATACACCTAACTCTAATAATTCAATAAATAAATATAAATTAAAAAAAATAATTTTAATTAAAAAATTCAATCACTAATAATTTAAATTTAATAAATTATAATAATAAAATTAATCATGATATAATTCAATAAATAAAAAGTTAGATCAAATATTTAACTTAGTCAACCAAAATAATTCAAAATAAAAAAAAATTAAATTTAATTAATTTAATTGATTCAAAAATATTAATAATTCATAAAATTAAAAATTATCATGATAAATTTGAAAATTAAAATTTAATTAATAATTCAAAATTAAGTAATCAAGATAATTTTGAAACTAATGAGATAAATTTAAAACCCAACAAGATAAATCTTAAAATTAATCATTTGTTAATTAAAAATTTAAAATTAAATCCTAAAAATGTATACAATAAATTTTTAAATTTTAATAATTTAAATTTAATATTAAAAATCTAAATTTAAATAATATGATTAATTATAATCGAGTACCTTTTGATTATGAAACAATGAATAATTCTAAAAATTCAAAATTAAATCTAAAAAATTTAAAAATAATTCTTAAAATTCAAAAAAAAATTTTAATAAGTCAAATTAAATAATAAAATTAATTATCTTCAATTTCTATTTAATTATGGAACATAACTTAATTGAAAAAAAATAAATTCACAACCTTTAAAAATTCAACAAAAATAAATTAATAATTAAAACAAACATAATTTAAACACAAGTAAAGAAATTAAAATCCATAAACCTAATTATTGTAAAATAATTATTATTATGAAACTAATTGATAAAATATTACTCAAGCCAATAAAAAATCAATAAAATTCAAAATGTGTAAAAATGGGTTGACATATTCGCAGGTCCACATAAAATGTATCAAATTAAAAATTTGATACATTATTAAAAATAAAAAATTGCTTGACTTGATTGACTCATGTATATTTGTCATGTACATGTATATGCTTAATTATTTATGCATATAAATGTCATGTCATACATGTAAATTTTTGCTTAACTTAGAATGGTTAGTTAAAGATATATGATTGCTTGACATTTGTCCAACATAGTATTAGAGTGGGGTGAGATAATAGTATGTTAGGGAAGCTTGGTCTAGATAGTAAAGTAAGGTAAGGAATACATTGCTTGGTCTGCTTAGCTGAGTGGAACTAACTAAAACTATCTCATCACATCCTAGACTAGTTAGACCAGGATTTCTCAAGAAGTAGATTAAATATATAATTTCTTAAAAAGACTTTATCTAAGGAAGTGGTCATTGTTTTGATAACCAAGAAGGTCCTTGCCTTGCCACGACTTGGAAGTCAATTTTTAAAATGTATACTTAACTAATTAATAGTTAAACATGAATTTAACATAATGTCAAACATTCATTACAACTTAAATTAAATTAATAAAGATAAAATTATAAAATATTTTACAAAACCTAAGGTAACTCTTGTTTGCCATGTATTGAGACATTTTGAATGAGCAAAATGATAAGGACCATTAAATTATAAAGTTTTAAAAATATTTTTAAAAACTATAAAACTATTTTTCCTAAACTATTTTTAAAAACTTGATATTTTCTTGAAATTCATGCTTGCTAGGTGTACTTATATTATAAAGTTTTTAAAAATCTATATATTTAAAAATTGATTAACCAACATTTAGACATAGAACCTTTAGGTTAACACTATGTCAAGAATTCTAAGACATATAGGTAGAAATTCTTTGTGGTCAACAAGGATATCCTAAAATAGTGTCTAGTTAAGGGAGAAGTCTTTTTTGAAAGATCTTATTTCGAAAATACATTTTAAAAATAAATTTCAAAAAAGTCTTTTGAAACATTACTTGGAAACCTTTTTGAAAATATCTTTTAAAAACTCATGTATTAAAAAATGTTTTATAAATTGTTCTTTTTATATGGATCATCCCTTAAGACATATAGGGAGATTGTCTTATAGTTAATAAGGAGTCCTAAGAAAGTGCTAGATTAAGGGAGAGGCCTAAATTAAAAAATTAATTAAAATTCATGTTTTGAAAAATAATTTGAAAACTATAAGTTAATTGTTCTTTTAACTTGGATCAACCTCTAAGACGCTTAGGGAGTTTGCGTTGTAGTTAACAAGGAGTGCTAAGGAAGTATCAGATTAAGGGGAGGCCCAAATTAAAAGATTGAACATATTTTGAAAACTAATTTTTATAAATCTTTGAAAATTTTTTTGAAAAAAATCTTGAAAATGAATTTCAAAATCATGTTCAAAATAATTTAAAAATTATTCTTTTTATTTGAGTCAAACTCTAAGACATCTAAGAAGTTTGTTTTATGGTTAACAAAGAGTCCTAAAGATATGTCAGATTAAGGGAGAGATTCTGATAAAAAGGATAATAAATAGTTTTAAAAAATATCTACATTTAAAAAAAATACTGTTAAAACTTATTTTGAAAATCCTTTAAAAAACTCTTTAAAAACCTTTATTAAAATTATTTTATAAAATTTTAAAATCTACTATGGTATTTCAAGAAATGGGTAGACTAACTTTTAACCATAAAAAATCCTTAAATTGTTGGTATAATTTTTTTGATGATTGACAAGAAGGAAAAGGAAAACATGTTTAAAAAAAAATCTAGTAATCTCCCAGAATGATGATCAATATTTTAACTTAAAAATTCTCAAACATCAAAAGGAGGAGATTATTTGTGCAGTCTGCCTCCAAGATTTTGATGTTTGACAATATACTTAGGCCTGGTCAGTTTGATCAAGGGTTGATCCAAACAGTTTGGCCAAGGATATCCGACATCACATTGCCATGAATCCAGCACCACATAACAGTAGTCTGGTGACAAATCGATAAGTACTTATGTATAGCTATAGTCCTATGGCCAATGCCTGTACCCCATATCGTCTCTGAGTACCATCCTTCTGTAGTGATTAGAGCACAGGACATTGACTCGGCTGCGATCAGGCCATACAACCACCATCCCTCGATGGTTTAATGAACAGGGAATTCCTAAGCACCTATATATTCTATAATTTGTCACTACCAGGCTAACTACCAATGATGATTTACCCACAACATTGGGAATTACAATCGTCACATTGCACCCTGTATGAAACGATGATCAAGCAACAATAACCAACATTTTACTATGCTAAATCAACATGCATAAGAACTGATCACTGGTATCATAAACCAGAGATAATCAACAATAATCAACATAGATAGCAAGTGCCTATACAAGCAACAATATAGATGTCAATGAGATCAATCGAATCAAGTACAAGCATAGAATCAACAGGAGTATAACTAAGATATCTAACCAACCACAATGGAAAGGTAACATGCACTAGAAAGAATTGCTCTGTAGTGACCAAATACAGGGATTATCCATCTGATATGATGAACGTCGAAATAAGAACCTCCAAAAAATATAACCCTCGTATGTTGTGGAATCAACCAATAAAGGTCCTGTAAATACAATAAACAACCATGGAATCAACCAATAAGGGTCCTATAAATACAATAAACAACATTCACTAATAATTACATAGACCTTAGCCAATTCAAGATCTAAAGATCTCACACTTAACCTAATCAAATCCCAATAGCACAACTCGGTCGGTTTAACCCAACCAAGTCCAACTAACACCACTCAACCAAATTAACCTAACCACAACCTAATCCAATTAAATCTCATGCCAATTAAACTCAAGCTAACCCCATTCCAATTAGAACCAATCTACACTTAATCTCATAAATCCAATTACTCATTCCTCACTTAATCAATCGGATCCAACCAAACCCAACCAAATCAGATCTATCAATCGAACAAAATCCATTAACCCTGGTTTCACATTATTCCAACAACATAACTATTCCAACAGATCACACACCCTAGCTACAATCAATTCAATCCTCAACATCCCAAAACAATCACAACAAACCCTAACACTGGACAAATCAAAGTAATACAGAACAATATCCATCAAATAGATCTGTCCCGATTCCATTGAAACCCAACAACCAAATCCGATCAATCCACAAAATTCATTACTAAACAAGAACTAACTGGATTCAAGAAAGGGAACTCACCTCAGATCTGATTGTGCCCTAAATCAAGCTAACTCTGATTCCTCCTTTGTTGCCGAAACCTAGCTAGGCTTCAACTCCACCCCGATCAAGAGCTGCCACCACTCTATTTCCAACAAATCAGAGGTCATAGCTTCAGAAATCCAAATAACCCAACGAAATCCACTAATAGCCATACTCACATCAAGGTTTTCGAGCTTACTAGTCGATCTTCCCCTCAACTCCGCTTCCCTGGTTCGCGTCGTGTCTGTCAGAAACCTAGGTCATGACTACCACGCCGCGATCGTGATTTCACCCCTAGATCCAAGTGTTGGCGATCTGGATCTCCGTCCTGCGATCCGGATTCTATCCGCTCCGAAGAGCATAGAACCCCACAGAACAAAATTTTATCCCGCCTTGGATCAATTGACAAAGTCTATAAAGAAGACTAGATCAATTGATCCTTCAGGATCGCCGATTCCTAAATTATTATCTACGGTATACTAAATTAATTCTAGTAAATTAAAACTGCGGAATATATAAAATTTACCAGAACCTTTTGGATGACCTCGCTGCCTTCCGCTGTATTCCTTTCTTCTTCCTGGACGTTGGGTGGACAACGAACCTCCAGAAACAAGAACTGCAACCTCCGGATGGCTTTCTCTTGGATCGACTTTCTCCTTCTCGCAGTATCTTCGCCTTGTCTCGTCTCCTTTGCTCAGATCCGGCCACCCCCTTGGGAAGAAGGTTCGGCCACCTTAGGAGAAGATAGGGGAAGGTGGCGGTGGAAGAAGAAAACAAATAAAGAGGAGAAGGAAGAAGAAGAAGGGGCGGCGGCTAGGGTTTAGGGAGGAGAAGGGTTCGGCCACCTCTCCTCTCTTCTCTTGAATCCTCAATGCCGCCCACCCCCTTAGCCTCTTTTATAGCCTCATGCCCAAGACCAAGCACCCTTTTCTTGCCCATTAAGAAATAATTTTAATTTGAATTAATTCCATGAATTATTTC